>JBBDGP010004084.1:0-260868 GCA_037952835.1 Lithobates septentrionalis | reverse complement strand
TATCATCATCTGCCACATTACACAAAAAAATTGGTGCTAACTTTACTGTTTTTTTTTTATTATTATTCATAAAAGTGTTTTTTTTAAATTGCGTTTGAAAAATTGCTGCGCATATACCGTGTGACAGAAAAAGTTGCAATGACCACCATTGTATTCCCCAGGGTCTCTGCTTAAAAAAAAAAAAAAATCTATATATATATAAATCTATATATATAGATATATATATATCTATATATATATATATATCTATATATATATATATATATATATATATATATAGATATATATATATATCTATATATAGAGATATATATAGATATAGATATATCTATATATATACATATATAAATATATCTATATATATATATATATATATATATCTATCTCTATCTATCTATCTATCTATCTATCTATCTATCTATCTATCTATCTATCTATCTATCTATCTATCTATCTATCTATCTATCTATCTATCTATCTATCTATCTATCTATCTATAGATATATATATATATATATATATATATATAGATATAGGCGTATCATCATCTGCCACATTATACAAAAAATTGGTGCTAACTTTACTGTTTTTTTTTTTATTACTATTATTATTATCATTCATGAAAGTGTTTTACAAAAAAAAAATTGCGTTTGAAAAATTGCTGCACAAATACCGTGTGACATAAAATGTTGCACAGACTGCCGTTTTATTCTCTAGGGCCTCTGCTAAAAAAAAATATGCAATGTTTGGGGTGGGGGAGGGGGGTTCTAGCAAAAAATACAGATTTTAACTTGTAAACAACAAGTGTCAGAAATAGGTCTGGATATACATGACAGACGACTAGCGTCCTCCCTCCACACAGAATTCTGGGTAGGGGGGGGGGGGGAACTGTACAGCAAACTGTGAAGAAATAGAAACTGCGAGCAACCAGACCGGCCTGCAGAATTCCTGTTCAGGACCGGCGGGGACAACCCATTGTACATTGGATGCCGCGGGGCATTTGTGTTCCAGCAGCTTTCTATTTGCATAAAAAAACAAGAATCACTTTTAAACTTTGATTGGGAAGGCCGGACTTCACCTTCGCAGTTTTGCACGGTTGTAGCGGCTCCTCTCCTGGACTGAAACGGCTTCCTCTGATTTTTCACTGCACACTGTGAGCTTCTCACCATGTGCATTAGAAGCTGCAGCAAGTCAGGACCTTCCAGGGACAGCCGGGGGGGCTGGATGATGCCGGACTTTCTTCAGCCATGAAATGGGGCAGGGCTCTGTCTGACTTGCTGCAGTTTCTAATGCACATGGTGAGAAGCTCACAGTGTGCGGTGAAAAATCAGAGAAAGCCGTTTCAGTCCAGGAGAGGAGCCGCTACAACTGTGCAAAACTGAAGGGGAGGCCGGAGGTCGGATTTAACTGGCCTCAGTTTTGCTGTATAGGATTCGCAGTCCACCGACCAATCATAGTTGTTACCATAGGAAATACTTTATAATAATATTGAACGCCATTCTACTATTAACCGTTTGCTGACTGCCCTACAGCAGTTTTACTGTTACAGGGCGGCAGCTCTGCTCAGGATCACGTGTATATACACGTACATATACATATATATATATAACACAATGCCTTCCAATATATTCACCCCCCTTGGCATTTTTTGTGTTTTGTTGCCTCACAACCCGGAATGAACATGGATTGTTTGATTTGCATCATTTAATTTACAGAACATGCCCACAACTCTTAAGATTTTTTTTTTTTTTATTGTGAAGCAAACAACAAATAGGACAAAATAACAGAAAAATTCAATGTACATAACTATTCACCCCCTAAAGTCAATACTTTGTAGAACCACCTTTTGCGGCCATCACAGCTCCAAGTCACTTTGGATAAGTCTCTATGAGCTTGCCACATCTTACCACTGGGATCTTTGCCCATTCCTCTTTGCAAAACTGCTCCAGCTCCTTCAGGTTGGATGATTTGCGCCTTGTGAACAGCAATCTTTAAGTCTGACCCCAGATTTTCTATTGGATTGAGGTCTGGGCTTTGACTAGGCCATTCCAACACATTTACATCTTTCCCCTTAAACCACTCAAGTGTTGCTTTAGCAGTGTGTTTGGGGTCATTGCCCTGCTGGAAGGTGAACCTCCGTCCTAGCCTCAAATCACACAGAGTGCTACAGGTTTTGCTGAAGAATATCCCTGTATTTAGCACCATCCATCTTTCCCTCAACTCTGACCTGTTTCCCAGTCCTGACTGCTGAAAAACATCCCCGCAGCATGATACTGCCACCACCATGTTTCACAGTTGGGATGGTGTTCTTTGGGTGATGTGATGTGTTGTGTTTGCACCAGACATAGCGTTTTCTTTGATGGCCAAAAAGTTCAATTTTAGTCTCATCAGACCAGAGCACCTTCCTCCATACATTTTTGGGGTCTCCCACATGCCTTTTCCCAAACTCAAAACGTGCCATTTTGTTTTTTGCTGAAAGTAATGGCTTTCTTCTGGCCACTCTGCCATAAAGCCCAACTCTATGGAGCGTACGGCTTATTGTGGTCCTATGTACAGATACTCCAGTCTCTGCTGTGGAACTCTGCAGCTCCTCCAGGGTTACCTTAGGTCTCTGTGCTCCTCTCTGATTAATGCCCTCCTTGCCCGGTCTGTGAGTTTTGGTGTGCGGCTGTCTCTTGGCAGGTTTGCTGTTGTGCCATGTTCTTTCCATTTGGTTATGAGATATTTGATGGAGCTCCTAGGGATCATCAAAGATTTAGATATTTTTTTTACAACCTAACCCTGACTTGTACTTCTCAACAACATTGTCTCTTACTTGTATGGAGAGTTCCTTGGTCTTCATGGCAGTGTTTGGTTAGTGGTGCCTCTTGCTTAGGTGTTGCAGCCTCTGGGGGCTTTCACAAAGATGTGTCTATGTAATGACAGATCATGTGACACTTAGATTGCACGCAGGTGGACATCATTTCACTAATTATGTGACTTCTGAAGGCAATTGGTTGCACCAGAGCTTTTTATGGGCTTCATAACAAAGGGGGTGAATACATACGCACATGACAATTATCAGTTTTTTATTTCTGAAAAATAGTTTTATGTATATATTTTTCTAATTTTACTTCACCAACTTAGACTATTGTGTTCTGATCCATCACATATAATACTTTTTTACCAAAAATATATAGTAGAATACACATTGTCCTAACTATATTAAAAAATATGATTTTAAATTTTTTTTTTACTAGAAATGTTTTATAGCAGAAAGTACAAAATATTAGTTTTTGTTTTTTCAAAATTGTCCTTTTTTTTTTTTATAGCGCAAAAAAAAAATTAAAAAAAAAAAATCGCAGAAGTGATCAAATACCACCAAAAACAAAGTTCTATTTTTTGGGGAAAAAATGACACAAATTTTATTTGTGTACAGCGTCGGACGACCGCGCAATTGTCAGTTAAAGTAACGCAATTGGTTAATGCGAAACAGGATATTGCTTTGAGTTGCAGATTAGATGGTGGACGTCTCCCGGCTGGATAGGCGATTTATAATGAAATGTATCATCCGGGAAGATCCGGATCCAGCACATCACGGCTCTGGTGACGGCTCATCGTTGCTGATTGGATCCTTATAGCAATAAGTACAAAGTCTCCGTCCAGCGATCGTGTGATTTATGAAGAATGTCATCAAACTGGATTTGTCCCCCCCCCCGCAGATAAACGAGGTACATCCTCGTACTCCAAGTTCCCGAGCCGATACATTATCGCTGTCGTTTCCTTGTAAGGCGCGTCCGATGCGGGGGTATTAGAATAGAGACATCGTGTAGTACCTAATAAAATCATCAGCGAACACATCGATCGAGGATCTGGTACAGCCAGGCAGCTGAAGCCACCCCAGCATCCGAGAGCGAAGAAAAAAAATATATTTATGGCGCAACCCCAACCAAAAAAAAAAAAATTGGATACTAATAAACTTCCTTTTAAAGCCGTAATAAAGCCAAAAGCAAACATTTATTATATTGCAGTTTACCAATTCTTAGATGTGATGGCTGCATTCGTTTTTTTTTTGTTTGTTTTTCTTCTACTTACACCTGGTGATCCCGTTTTTCGAAATGCGGCATTTTTGTTCACTCGAAAAAAAAACATCCGGATGAACGAAAAAAGACTCTTTGACGAAAGCGTACGAAAAACGAATTGTCAGAAAGAATGAAAAAAAAGATTTAACCTACAAGTTTAACGAATTGATTACATTCAGATAATTTAGTTGTTTTTTTTTCGTACTTTTGTTTTTACCGACTATTCGTTATCGCTGAATATAAAGACATTATGAAAGCATTTTCCACTCGACCACCGGGTGAATTCCAGCACTCCTCTCCTACATGTAAAAATCATAATTTTTTTTGCTAGAAAATTACTCAGACCCCCCCCCCCCCCTCCAAAAAAAAAAAAAAAAAAGATATATATATATATATATATATATATATATATATATATATATATATATATATATATATATATATATATATATAATGTAGCGGGGGCACATTTTTGATGTAACTTAAAGCGGGGTTCCACTCAAATTTTTAACTTAATTTTACCCCCTTCAGTTAATTGCATAGATGTTCAAATGGCGCATGAAATTTTTTTTAATCGCTGTAATTACCTTTATATTGTACTTTATTGTGGCACTTTCTGTCTCTCCTCCCATGGGAGTAGGCGTGTTTATTGCCTTTCCCCGGCGCCGCACTGTCTCCTAGGGGCTTATGCCGCGTACACACGGTCGGACTTTTCGTCTACAAAAGTCCAACGGACGCTGACGGACTAAAGCTGGCTGGTAATCCGATCGTGTGTGGGCTTCTCCGGACTTTCAACGTACTTTTTTAGCCTCAAATCCGACGTACTTTAGATTTGAAACATGCTTCAAATCTTTACGTCGTAACTACGACGGACCCCGAAATCCGCTCGTCTGTGTGCTAGTCCGACGGACAAAAAGCCACGCTAGGGCACCTATTGGCTACTGGCTATGAACTTCCTTATTTTAGTCCGGTGTACGTCATCACGTACGAATCCGTCGGACTTTTGTGTGGTCGTGTGTAGGCAAGTCCGTTCGTTAGAAAGTATGCCGCAAGTCCGCCGCAAGTCCGCCGAAAGTCTGCCGGAAGTCTGTCGGACAGGCTGTCTGACTTTTGTAGACGAAAAGTCCGACCGTGTGTACGCGGCATTAGTGTCAGGCTTCCCAAGATTCAGTGCGGAAACAATGATCATGCGTGTGAACAAGCTGTGAATGAACAGCATTCACCACATCCAGGAAATCAATGCTTGTGGGCTTCACATGCCCACAAGCAAGATGGAAACAGCCAGAAACACATTTTTTTAAAGTTATTCTTCAGTACAAAAACAGACAGAGGCAGAAATATTACACCCAAACTGTGAGTATTAATTTGGGATTAGCAAAGTGTCTCAATGACCTAAAAAAAGAAGAAAAAAAAAAGATTGGTCGCCGGACTCCTGCTTTAATGTTAATGTTATATCTTATCCTCTGGCGCCATCTAGCGGCCAAAGTACAAAAGGACTGGATCTTTAGTTTATTTTTACTGTTCAGGAGTTTGACATGGAAGTATTCTGTTTGTTTACATTTGGAAATTAACTTGACCTACCCAGAATGCACAGTAACTCCCACAAACCTCAGGGAACAGAACTGCATTGTCCTATAAAAAGGCTGGGAGCGGATATGTTAGGTCTCTTGTTCCTGGGACGCGTGGCCTGCCAGCGGGGCTCTGTGGGTGTGTGCTCCACAGAGTTGCGGCCTACCCTGTGCGGAGCGGAACAGCAGCCAGCGATCCTGCCTTACATCACAGCGTGCTGGAGCAGCAGTGTGATCGATCCAGAGACCCTTGAAGGAGGTAATCGAGGACTCCCGGTCATCTGTGAAGTGGTACAGCGTGGCGGTGTGGCCACAGCGAACGGACTGAGATACTGCGGAGGAAGAACCCGACACACCAGAGCGGAGTCTCCTGACAGCATTGTCCTGGTTGGGTGAGAGGGCTGTTGCCCACAAGTTCCTTGACGCACTTTCATACATCAGTTTACACAAGATTGCTTGTGGGACTACAGGTCCCAGCAACTCTAAGTCAAGAGGATTCAACACTAATGCTGCGTACACACGGTCGGACTTTTCGTCTACAAAAGTCCGACAGCCTGTCCGACAGACTTTCGACGGACTTTTGGCGGACTTTTGGCAGACTTGCGGCAGACTTTCTTACGAACGGACTTGCCTACATACGATCACACAAAAGTTCGACGGATTCGTACATGATGACGTACACCGGACAAAAATAAGGAAGTTGATAGCCAGTAGCCAATAGCTGCCCTAGCGTTGGTTTTTGTCCGTCGGGCTAGCATACAGACGAGCGGATTTCTGGGTCCGGCGTAGTTACGACGTAAAGATCTGAAGCATGTTTCAAATCTAAAGTCCATCAGATTTGAGGCTGGAAAAGTCCGCTGAAAGTCCGGGGAAGCCCACACACGATCGGATTGTCAGCCAGCTTTAGTCCGTCGGCGTCCGTCGGACTTTTGTAGACGAAAAGTCCGACCGTGTGTACGCGGCATTAGTCACTGCATCAAAGTTAGTTATAGCTCTGCTGCATCAGGACTTTGCTTTATATATCAGGTTGCTCTGTTAAGGAATCATTAACTCTTGGATTACAAAATTACCTTGTTGCTAGCAGAAGAAAAGAAGATAAAGAAGGACTGTTCAGTAACACATAAGGCCTTGGGTTATTTTACTATATCAGGGCGGTGTGATATTGCAGGAGGGAGCTCCTCCCTAGTGTTGTATTATACTAAATCAAGTCAACATTTGAATTAGTACAGCTTTAAGCGTGCAGGAAATAGGACAGTGCTTACAGTGAGATACACTCACTCTGACGGTATCCTATTTACTTTGTTATACCTCTCATATATTACTTCAGACATTATACACCTGTATTGTACCTTTGTAAAGTTTAGTTGTCTGTCAGACTATGTTGGTCTGACAGTACAACCATTGTAGTTTAACCCTTCTAGCACGCTTGTGGAATGGCGCCAGTACTTAAAAATCTCCATAGGCGACGCTTTAAAATTTTATACAGGTTACCCGTTTAAAGATACAGAGAAGTTCTAGTGCTAGAATTATTTCTCTCGCTATAACGTTCGCGGTGATACCTCACATGTGTGGTTTGAGCGTTGTTTTTTTGTTGTTGTTTACATATGCGGGCACATATGTGCCTACGTATGCGTTCGCTTCTGCGTGCGAGCTCACAGGGACTGGGGCACTTTATTTTTTTTTTTTTATTGTTTGTTTTTTTTTTTTTTTTTACACTTTGCCTTTAAAATTATTTTTTTTGATCACTTTTGTTTCTAGTACAAGGAATGTAAACATCCCTTATAATAGCAATAGTGTGTGACAGGTCCTCTTTATGGAGAGATCTGGTGTCTATAAGACCAGGCAGGAAAGGCTGAGATCAAAAAAATAAAATAAATCCCGATCCCGGCCTTTCCAGCCGAGTCCCCGGCTTTGTTTACTTCCGCCGGCCCTGATGTGACGTCATAACGTCGTGCCCGGGACTCCGAGAGTCATAGAGATTGCCAGGGACCATCTGTCCTTCGGAAATCTCTATGGCTAACTTCCGCCGGCAGTGGATTCCTTCTCCGGTTCATCGATCATACAGGGGACCAGGGAGAAGCGGTGGGAGGGGGGGATGTCCCCTCCCGCTACCTGTAAGAATGATCAAGTGGCTAAACAGCTGCTATGATTGTACATTACAGCGAAGGGAATCGCCGGCGGAAAAGATTGATATCTGAATGATGCCTGTAGCTGCATCATTCATATATCTCCACTGAAAGCCCAGGACGTCATATGACGGGCAGAGGTCGGCAAGTGGTTAAATACATGTGCTAGTAGCTGTCTGAGGCCTACTAAATTAATCCGAGCGTCCCACGCCAACGCCGAAATAACGAATAAAATGAAACAAAGCCGAAACTAACCAAGGTCCGAATGAACGAATGGTACAAAGTAACGAATGCTGCATCCAAACGAATGGAACCAAAAGAATACGAATGCATCTGAAGTTACGAATGAACCGAAGTAACGAATACCGATTATAGCGAATGATCCGAAAAATGAAAAAAAAACGAAACAAATTTTTCGGCAGAGCACATGTCTATCCGCTATTATATCTAACACTCATCTCTCCCCCCCAGACTTGAATGCTGCTGTCCAAAGGAGCCCCCTGTGCTCCTTCATCCAGAGTGGGGGCACACTAATACATGAGGTGTGTTAATGGCCAGATCACCAGGGAAAAAGCCTAAACAAAAGAAAACTAATACAGCCACCACATCTAATGATTGGTAAGCTGCAATATATAAACTTTTTTGTTTTGGGTTTAACATGGCTTTAACAGAAAGCATAAATAAAACCATCTTCTGCTGCAACATTCAGCTTCAATTCAGAGATTCTATGTGCAGTACTTTTTTCTGCCACTAGATGTCCTCAGTCTGATGGCCAGCAACATTCAACCCACTTCCCTGAACTTAAGTCATCCCGGACAAGCCCCCAACCTGTGACTGGACAATGAACAGAGTAGCAGCCCTCTCTGCAAAATTCATCCCGAAAATGCCACTATCCTGTGACTGGACAATGAACAGAGTAGCAGCTCTCTGAGCAAAATTCATCCCAGACATGCCACTATCCTGTGACTGGACAATGAACAGAGTAGCAGCTCTCTGAGCAAAATTCATCCCGAACATGCCACTATCCTGTGACTGGACAATGAACAGAGTAGCAGCCCTCTGACCAAAATTCATCCCGAAAATGCCACTATCCTGTGACTGGACAATGAACAGAGTAGCAGCTCTCTGAGCAAAATTCATCCCGAACATGCCACTATCCTGTGAGTGGACAATGAACAAAGCAGCAGCCCTCTGAGCAAAATTCATCCCAGACATGCCACTATCCTGTGACTGGACAAGGAACAGAGTAGCAGCCCTCTGAGCAAAATTCATACCGAACATGCCACTGTCCTGTGACTGGACAAGGAGCAGAGTAGCAGCTCTCTGAGCAAAATTCATCCCAGACATGCCACTATCCTGTGACTGGACAAGGAACAGAGTAGCAGCTCTCTGAGCAAAATTCATCCCAGACATGCCACTATCCTGTGACTGGACAATGAACAGAGTAGCAGCCCTCTGAGAAAAATTAATCCCGAACATGCCACTATCCTGTGACTGGACAATGAACAGAGTAGCAGCCCTCTGACCAAAATTCATCCCGAAAATGCCACTATCCTGTGACTGGACAATGAACAGAGTAGCAGCTCTCTGAGCAAAATTCATCCCGAACATGCCACTATCCTGTGAGTGGACAATGAACAGAGTAGCAGCCCTCTCTGCAAAATTCATCCCGAAAATGCCACTATCCTGTGACTGGACAATGAACAGAGTAGCAGC
Source organism: Lithobates septentrionalis (assembly GCA_037952835.1). Taxonomy (NCBI): domain Eukaryota; kingdom Metazoa; phylum Chordata; class Amphibia; order Anura; family Ranidae; genus Lithobates; species Lithobates septentrionalis. Next base: position 251,397 of record JBBDGP010004084.1, on the reverse strand, counting down.
TCTCTCTGCAAAATTCATCCCGAAAATGCCACTATCCTGTGACTGGACAATGAACAGAGTAGCAGCTCTCTGAGCAAAATTCATCCCAGACATGCCACTATCCTGTGACTGGACAATGAACAGAGTAGCAGCCCTCTGAGCAAAATTCATCCCGAACATGCCACTATCCTGTGACTGGACAATGAACAGAGTAGCAGCCCTCTGACCAAAATTCATCCCGAAAATGCCACTATCCTGTGACTGGACAATGAACAGAGTAGCAGCTCTCTGAGCAAAATTCATCCCGAACATGCCACTATCCTGTGAGTGGACAATGAACAAAGCAGCAGCCCTCTGAGCAAAATTCATCCCAGACATGCCACTATCCTGTGACTGGACAAGGAACAGAGTAGCAGCCCTCTGAGCAAAATTCATACCGAACATGCCACTGTCCTGTGACTGGACAAGGAGCAGAGTAGCAGCTCTCTGAGCAAAATTCATCCCAGACATGCCACTATCCTGTGACTGGACAAGGAACAGAGTAGAAGCCCTCTGAGCAAAATTGATCCCGAACATGCCACTATCCTGTGACTGGACAATGAACAGAGTAGCAGCTCTCTGAGCAAAATTCATCCTGAACATGCCACTGTCCTGTGACTGGACAAGGAACAGAGTAGTAGCCCTCTGAGCAAAATTCATCTTGAAAATGCCACTATCCTATGACTGGACAATGAACAGAGTAGCAGCCCTCTGAGCAAAATTCATCCCGAACATGCCACTATCCTGTGAGTGGACAAGGAACAGAGTAGCAGCTCTCTGAGAAAAATTCATCCCGGACATGCCACTATCCTGTGACTGGACAATGAACAGAGTAGAAGCCCTCTGAGTAAAATTCATCCCGAACATGCCACTATTCTGTGACTGGACAATGAACAGTGTAGCAGCTCTCTGAGCAAAATTCATCCCGAACATGCCACTATCCTGTGTATCCTGTGACTGGACAAGGAACAGAGTAGTAGCCCTCTGAGCAAAATTCATCCTGAAAATGCCACTATCCTGTGACTGGACAATGAACAGAGTAGCATCTCTCTGAGCAAAATTCATCCCGGGCATGTCACTATCCTGTCACTGGACAATGAAAAGATAAGTGGCTCTCTGAGCAAAATTCATCCTGAACATGCCACTATCCTGACTGGACAATGAACAAAGTAGCGGCCCTTTGAGCAAAATTAATCCCGAACATGCCACTATCCTGTGACTGGACAATGAACAGAGTAGCTGCCTTCTGAGCAAAGGTCATCCCGGCTGGGTAGATCTTCCCCCTGAATCTATGGTGTGTAACCCTGTTCCTCTCTGGTTTAATACTGGCCTACGGGGCAGGATTGTATCAGATTGCTGGTTGTGTGAAATACTACTTTTATGCATCGGGCATTCTCTATGGAGGTGAGAGCGAGGAGCCTGCAGTAGGCGTATTTCGGAATCCCTCTCCTGCATCACAAACAGGGGTTCCCAGTTAACCAAGATGAACAGGTGCTCTATAGAAATATATGGATGCATAACTAAGCACATGGTATATTTCATTTGCACTACCTTTCATTAAAAAAGAATAAATCCTGATCACTAAAATCTCATATATACTATATTACCAAAAGTATTGGAACGCCTCCCTTTACATGCACTTTAATGGCATCCCAGTCTTAGTCCGTAGTGTTCAATATTGAGTTGGCCCACCCTTTGCAACTATAACAGCCTCAACTCTTCTGGGAAGGCTGTCCACAAGGTTTAGGGTTTACGAGAATGTTTGACCATTCTTCCAGAAGAGAATTTGCGAGGTCAGTCACTGATGTTGGACGAGAAGGCCTGGTTCGCAGTCTCCGCTCGATTTCATCCCAAAGGTGTTCTATCAGGTTGAGGTCAGGGCTCTGTGCAGGCCAGTCAAGTTCCTCCACCCCAAACTCGCTCATCCATGTCTTTATGGACCTTGCTTTGTGCACTGGTCCAAACCATTTGGTGGAGGGGGGATTATGGTGTGGGGGGTTGTTTTTCAGGGGTTTCTGCAGCTTTCCTTAATAGAATCCCTACCAGTGATCCTGCCATGAAGGTCTTTGTTTAGGCACTTCCTGTTATAGGGTGACAACGCTCCATGCCTGTCTCCTAGTTGCATTCCTGTGTTGTCACCCTCTGGGGTACTGAGGTGGTTCTGAGCAGCTTTCACCCAACGTTTGACCAGGTAGCCACCGGAGATTAGGAAACCTTTTTGGTTGAAATCAATAAAGTTCAGAAACGCTGCCTAATATTTCACCATCTCCAAGGAAAAATTCAGGCAACTTCAACCAACCTTCTATTGAAACTACAACTAGACAGATAAAGGTAACTTACTGCTACATACCTACTGCATTACACACCTGTGGTGGTAGGTTGCCTTGCTTTGAGCATTTTTTGCCTTCGTGGGAACTGGCTGACGATGCCCCCCGTGTGTATATATATATATATATATATATATATATATATATATCATAGGCGTGCGCACAGGGTGTGCCAGGTGTGCCTGGGCACACCCTAATCACCCCGTGTGGTGCAGATTTCCCCTGTTAAGACCCCTAATATTTCACCAAAGACCCTTAAAGGCTCCAGAAATGTTTTAAGATAAAGTAAAAAATTGTAAAAAATAAAAACTACTGCAAGCAATCTCTTCCCTACTGACACCGTCAGTAAATATACACATGCAAATGTGTTTGAGTTTTGGGGGTGCACACCCTAATGCAATAGGCTGCGCACACCTATGATATATATATATATATATATATATATATATATATATATATATATATATATGTATATATATATATATATATATATATATGGCCAGTATAGGAGCTTGTCTGTGGATACATTTCAAATATTTATTGAAGTTCTTCACAATCCAAAGAAAAAAAAAAGATTATCTGCCAACTTTAGTGAATATTTACAGCCACTAAAAAAACTGCAGCTTATAGCTGTACTCTTTGTAGTTGACACAGAAAGGAGATAAAACCGCAGTCATAATAAAAAAAAAATAAAAAAAAAATAGAAATGTGATCACTGCCGGCTGCAAGACAGAAAAATTCTTCAATGCTGAACCAATAGATAGCTCACTGCTGACCCCTACAGTTCAGTCCTGTAAGTGTCCTGGCTGCGGACTGAAAAGTCGACGTCGTATCAAATACAGAACCAAGAAATCTCCATTGACTAATGCCGCGTACACACGAGCGGACTTTACGGCAGACTTGGTCCGGCGGACAATTCGATCGTGTGTGGGCACAAGCGGACTTTTTTTTCCCCAAAAGTTTGACATACCTAGAAATGAAACATGTTTCAAATCTTTCCGACGGACTCGAGTCCGGTCGAAAAGTCCGCTCGTCTGTATGCTAGTCTGACGGACAAAAACCGACGCTAGGGCATCTATTGGCTACTGGCTATCAACTTCCTTGTTTTAGTCCGGTGTACGTCATCACGTACGAATCCGTCGGACTTTGGTTGATCGTGTGTAGGCAAGTCCGTTCATTCGGAAAGCCCGTCGGAAAGTCCGTGGAAAAGTCAGCCCGTGTGTACGCGGCATAACACTGGCATACAAAGACCAGAGGTCTCCAAACTGCGGCCTGTGAGCTGAGCGAGGCCCTTTGTCAGCATTTATCTGGCCCTTAGTGTAGTATTTCTCCTACTGACACCAACAGCGAGGCATAATTCCTGCCACTGACAGCAATGATGGGGCACTATTCCTCCCACTGATTCCAATGATGGGGCACTATTCCCCCCCCCACTAATACCAATGATGGGGCACTATTTCTCCCACTGATACCAATGATGGGGCACTATTCCTCCCACTGATACCAATGATGGGGCACTATTCCTCCCACTGATACCAATGATGAGGCACTATTCCTTCCACTGACACCAATGATGGGGCGCTATTCCTCCCACTGATACCAAAAATGGGGCACTATTCCTTTCACTGATACCAATGATGGGGCACTATTCCTCCCACTGACACCAATAATGGGGCACTATTCCTTTCACTGATACCAATGATGGGGCACTATTCCTCCCACTGACACCAACTATGGGGCACTATTCCTTCCACTGATACCAAAAATGGGGCACTATCCCTCCCACTGATACCAAAAATGGGGCACTATCCCTCCCACTGACACCAATTATGGGGCACTATCCCCCCCACTGACACCAATGATGGGGCACTATCCCTCCCACTGGCACCATCGATGGGGATGATAAAAGAGTTCAGAATCTTCATTCCAATTATTTGAAAAGCATCTGCACATAATTGGGCATTCAAAGTGAAGAGGGATTGGCTTTTAGATAATTAAAGTAAATATTCACGCAACTGTACATTACATACTTCTGATCCCTGCACTGTATATGCTGTGTTGTACATTACATAGTCCTGACCATTATACTGTATGAGTAAGTTGTACATTACATAATACTGTGAGCTGCTCTGTATATGCCACAGTATGTTGTACATTGCCTTGTCATTTTGTATAAAATGGTAAACGGTTACAGCGCTGATAATCATACAATAACGTGCTACGTGCTAAAAAATATTGGCTATATTATACATGTAACTGCTAGTTACCACAATGTGAGTGATGAATCAATCAGTGTTACCTGATTAGACCCCACCTGAAAAATGTGTTAGTGAATGGTTATCATATCAAATAAAATAAAATAGAAGTGAACTCTAATCACAATATAACAGTGCAAGAAATAGTGTAAGAAAATATATAGAATAAAAAATATATAGTCCCGACCCAACTAGCCCCAGCTGGGCATGGATCTCAGGCAGCCAACTTAATGGTATCCCAACGGCTCCTATGTGGACAAATCAATCCGTACTCTGATCCAACATCAGGTGCTTCTATATGGATAAGTGGATATTAGACTGATACTTCAACCTATGGAGCCATATATCTTGCAAACGATCACCCAAAAATAGAAGGAGAGAGAATATATATATGGTGAAGTACTGCGGGATGTAAGAGCCAATCGCACTACAGACCGCTACTCACGCTTTCCCTGGTGACAGTCAGGCATAACAGGCATATCAGATGCTTCCGCGATCGCCGCCTGGTAGCGTGCGCTCCACGAAGCCAGGAAGGTAAAAAAGCGTCACTTGGTTGTTTGAAGGCCGGATGTGACGTCTACGCGTTTCGCCCCTCCTCCAGGGCGTCATCAAAGGACTACACATCCAACCACGGCCATCCAATATATAGGGTGAAAAAAGAGAGTGACAGCCAATCAAGGCCAGTGGGACGCCCTCATCACCACTCTTCCTGAATCATCATATCCTGTTATGACCCAGACAACTTTATTACAAAAACGGGATGAACAACATAGAATTGATTTAAGAAAGCTAATCACTAGCTTTGGATACAAAAATCTCATGTGCAATTATGTTGTTACATTTTGAACATATATTGCTTAGATAGGAATAATTGATAAAATACAATCAGAAATAGAAATTATGCTCAAATAAATATGTATAATAAATAAAATATAAAAAATATATATAAAAAATTGTGAAAAATAATAAAAATAAAAATAAAAATGAAAAATAAAAATGTGAAATAAAAGAAATATAAAAATAAAAAATTTTTTTTTTTTTTTTTTTTTTTTTTTTTTTTTTTTTAAAAGGTTGAGAAATTCCTTTCCATTTCTATAAAAAATTCCTCCCATTCTAGAATGGAAGAAACTCCTTTAGATCAACCGAAAAAAATTTTCCTTTGTTGATTAAAAGAAAAATGCAGCTATAGCCCCTGCCACTAATCGCAGATTTAGTTTATTCCATTTACCAATTGGAAAGAAAACAATTAAGATCTAATTCGACATTAATCCCATAAGGTTGCAACGTGCGGAGTCTGTGGATCCATTGGGTTTCATTCTGTGATATTGCCCTCTTCAGATCCGAACCCCGCCAATGGGCTTCCACTTTATCAATACCACAAAAAGTGAGAACACTAGGGTCCCTATTGTGGAATAATCTAAAGTGGTTGGAAAGGCCATGATGTTTATAGCCCTTCCTGATTCTATTAACGTGTTCTCTAAGCCTGACCCCTAGTTGCCTAGTGGTCCTCCCCACATATTGCAAATTGCATGGGCAGGATAGGAGATAGGTCACGTGCGTGGTGTTACATGTGATGAACTTCTTGATCTCGAAAACCCTGCCATCAACTGCTGATGTGAAATGGGTGGTTTTCTTTTTTCGAAATTTTGAAGTCCTACACATCATGCACCTACCGCAACTAAAAAACCCAACCCTATCTAAAAATGTGCACACCTTCCTAGGTGGATTCACCACATTATGTGCTAGTTGTAGCCTAAGTGAAGGTGGTTTGGTGTAAATGAAACTTGGTCGGGCAGGTAGAATTTTTTTCAGGTCAGTATCTTCTAGCAGTAAGGGCCAATGTTCTCTAATAATTTTCTCAAACTGACGGTAATGCCTATTAAACCCTGTCTTAAAAGCTATACTGTAGTCATTTTCTTTTTTCATTTTTTGTTTAAACAACTCCTGTCTATCCATCTCACCAACTAGTTTTTTTGTACGTTCTAAGTCTTCCAATTTGTATCCCTTGGCTCTGAAACGTTCCAGAATAGTATTGGCTTGTAGGTTGTAGTCGTTTTTATTACTACAATTTCTTCTCACCCTGATCATTTGGCTTTTGGGTATACCCCTCAACCATCTTGGATGGTGGCAGCTGGTCAGAGGGATATAGCCATTCCTGTCCACATCCTTGAAATAGGTGCGTGTACAGAGTTTATCTCCCTCTCTAAAAATAGTGAGATCTAGGAAATTAATCTCTGTACAGCTCAGACTCTCAGAGAAAGAGATATTGAAGGAATTTCTACTGATCTCTTGTAGAAAATCAAAAAACGATTCTGGTGATCCTGCCCAAATAATAAAAATATCGTCGATGTACCTTTTATAGAGTTTAAGTTCTGGTATGTTAGTTTGGTATATAGCCTGATTTTCCCAAAAGCTCATAAAGATGTTAGCTACTGAGGGGGCATACTTAGCCCCCATTGCTACGCCTTTAATCTGTCTATAATAATCTTTTTCATGCCAGAAAAAGTTGTGGCTCATTGCCATCTCTAATGCTTTTAGGAGAAACTCTCTCTGTTTACATTTAATGTCAGTATTCCCTAATGCCCACTCAACAGCTTGGAGGGCATCTTTTTGTTGGATGTTTGTATATAGTGAGTTAACATCCATACTTACCAACAAACAATTTTCAGGTACTTTCATTGGGCTGATGAGTTCTATAAGATCCTTGCTATCCTTAAGATAAGAAGGATAGCATTTGGTGAGTGGCTGTAAAAAATGGTCTAGATACTCTCCCAGTCTAGAGAACAGAGACCCGATCCCACTTATTATGGGTCGGCCCGGTGGTTTCGTGGAATTTTTGTGGATTTTCGGTACCTGGTAAATCACCGGTACTCTTGGAGCACTTGGTACCAAATATCTTGCCTCCTTCTTTTTTAGAATTTTTTCCTCCCTGGCCTTGTTAACTATGTCTTTTAATTGGGCTTTATATTTCTTTGTGGGGTTACTTCTCAACTTTTCATATGTGGTTTGGTCCCCAACCAGTTTGTTCAACTCTTCCAGATAGTCGGTTTTGTTGAGTATTACCACTCCCCCACCTTTATCGGTCAGCCGATAAAGGTGGGGGAGTGGTAATACTCAACAAAACCGACTATCTGGAAGAGTTGAACAAACTGGTTGGGGACCAAACCACATATGAAAAGTTGAGAAGTAACCCCACAAAGAAATATAAAGCCCAATTAAAAGACATAGTTAACAAGGCCAGGGAGGAAAAAATTCTAAAAAAGAAGGAGGCAAGATATTTGGTACCAAGTGCTCCAAGAGTACCGGTGATTTACCAGGTACCGAAAATCCACAAAAATTCCACGAAACCACCGGGCCGACCCATAATAAGTGGGATCGGGTCTCTGTTCTCTAGACTGGGAGAGTATCTAGACCATTTTTTACAGCCACTCACCAAATGCTATCCTTCTTATCTTAAGGATAGCAAGGATCTTATAGAACTCATCAGCCCAATGAAAGTACCTGAAGATTGTTTGTTGGTAAGTATGGATGTTAACTCACTATATACAAACATCCAACAAAAAGATGCCCTCCAAGCTGTTGAGTGGGCATTAGGGAATACTGACATTAAATGTAAACAGAGAGAGTTTCTCCTAAAAGCATTAGAGATGGCAATGAGCCACAACTTTTTCTGGCATGAAAAAGATTATTATAGACAGATTAAAGGCGTAGCAATGGGGGCTAAGTATGCCCCCTCAGTAGCTAACATCTTTATGAGCTTTTGGGAAAATCAGGCTATATACCAAACTAACATACCAGAACTTAAACTCTATAAAAGGTACATCGACGATATTTTTATTATTTGGGCAGGATCACCAGAATCGTTTTTTGATTTTCTACAAGAGATCAGTAGAAATTCCTTCAATATCTCTTTCTCTGAGAGTCTGAGCTGTACAGAGATTAATTTCCTAGATCTCACTATTTTTAGAGAGGGAGATAAACTCTGTACACGCACCTATTTCAAGGATGTGGACAGGAATGGCTATATCCCTCTGACCAGCTGCCACCATCCAAGATGGTTGAGGGGTATACCCAAAAGCCAAATGATCAGGGTGAGAAGAAATTGTAGTAATAAAAACGACTACAACCTACAAGCCAATACTATTCTGGAACGTTTCAGAGCCAAGGGATACAAATTGGAAGACTTAGAACGTACAAAAAAACTAGTTGGTGAGATGGATAGACAGGAGTTGTTTAAACAAAAAATGAAAAAAGAAAATGACTACAGTATAGCTTTTAAGACAGGGTTTAATAGGCATTACCGTCAGTTTGAGAAAATTATTAGAGAACATTGGCCCTTACTGCTAGAAGATACTGACCTGAAAAAAATTCTACCTGCCCGACCAAGTTTCATTTACACCAAACCACCTTCACTTAGGCTACAACTAGCACATAATGTGGTGAATCCACCTAGGAAGGTGTGCACATTTTTAGATAGGGTTGGGTTTTTTAGTTGCGGTAGGTGCATGATGTGTAGGACTTCAAAATTTCGAAAAAAGAAAACCACCCATTTCACATCAGCAGTTGATGGCAGGGTTTTCGAGATCAAGAAGTTCATCACATGTAACACCACGCACGTGACCTATCTCCTATCCTGCCCATGCAATTTGCAATATGTGGGGAGGACCACTAGGCAACTAGGGGTCAGGCTTAGAGAACACGTTAATAGAATCAGGAAGGGCTATAAACATCATGGCCTTTCCAACCACTTTAGATTATTCCACAATAGGGACCCTAGTGTTCTCACTTTTTGTGGTATTGATAAAGTGGAAGCCCATTGGCGGGGTTCGGATCTGAAGAGGGCAATATCACAGAATGAAACCCAATGGATCCACAGACTCCGCACGTTGCAACCTTATGGGATTAATGTCGAATTAGATCTTAATTGTTTTCTTTCCAATTGGTAAATGGAATAAACTAAATCTGCGATTAGTGGCAGGGGCTATAGCTGCATTTTTCTTTTAATCAACAAAGGAAAATTTTTTTCGGTTGATCTAAAGGAGTTTCTTCCATTCTAGAATGGGAGGAATTTTTTATAGAAATGGAAAGGAATTTCTCAACCTTTTAAAAAAAAAAAAAAAAAAAAAAAAAAAAAAATTTTTATTTTTATATTTCTTTTATTTCACATTTTTATTTTTCATTTTTATTTTTATTTTTATTATTTTTCACAATTTTTTATATATATTTTTTATATTTTATTTATTATACATATTTATTTGAGCATAATTTCTATTTCTGATTGTATTTTATCAATTATTCCTATCTAAGCAATATATGTTCAAAATGTAACAACATAATTGCACATGAGATTTTTGTATCCAAAGCTAGTGATTAGCTTTTTTAAATCAATTCTATGTTGTTCATCCCGTTTTTGTAATAAAGTTGTCTGGGTCATAACAGGATATGATGATTCAGGAAGAGTGGTGATGAGGGCGTCCCACTGGCCTTGATTGGCTGTCACTCTCTTTTTTCACCCTATATATTGGATGGCCGTGGTTGGATGTGTAGTCCTTTGATGACGCCCTGGAGGAGGGGCGAAACGCGTAGACGTCACATCCGGCCTTCAAACAACCAAGTGACGCTTTTTTACCTTCCTGGCTTCGTGGAGCGCACGCTACCAGGCGGCGATCGCGGAAGCATCTGATATGCCTGTTATGCCTGACTGTCACCAGGGAAAGCGTGAGTAGCGGTCTGTAGTGCGATTGGCTCTTACATCCCGCAGTACTTCACCATATATATATTCTCTCTCCTTCTATTTTTGGGTGATCGTTTGCAAGATATATGGCTCCATAGGTTGAAGTATCAGTCTAATATCCACTTATCCATATAGAAGCACCTGATGTTGGATCAGAGTACGGATTGATTTGTCCACATAGGAGCCGTTGGGATACCATTAAGTTGGCTGCCTGAGATCCATGCCCAGCTGGGGCTAGTTGGGTCGGGACTATATATTTTTTATTCTATATATTTTCTTACACTATTTCTTGCACTGTTATATTGTGATTAGAGTTCACTTCTATTTTATTTTATTTGATATGATAACCATTCACTAACACATTTTTCAGGTGGGGTCTAATCAGGTAACACTGATTGATTCATCACTCACATTGTGGTAACTAGCAGTTACATGTATAATATAGCCAATATTTTTTAGCACGTAGCACGTTATTGTATGATTATCAGCGCTGTAACCGTTTACCATTTTATCTGAGTTTATACACTTTGCTACAGCAGCGATAGCATCTAGCATAACCAATTTTAGTTTCTGTTGTGAGCGCTGTTCCTTTTATTTAATATTGTCATTTTGTATGTTACTGTAAATGCTATGTTGTACATTATATAGTCTTGACTCCTGCACCCTATACACTATGTTGCATACTACATACCCCTGACTGCTGCAATCTGTAGGCTATATTGTACATTACATAGATCCTACCGCTACACGCTGTTCACTATGTTGTACATTAGATAGTCCTGACCCAGGGGTGGACTGATAACTCATGGGGCCCCCGGGCAGTAGGAGATTATGGGGCCACACAGTATACACACACACACAGTATACAATCACACAGTATACACATACATGTACACACAGTTTTATAAAGAAAGTCTGAGAACTGACCCCTAACATAAACCACCTCCATCCCTAATATCAGAAAAAAAGCAAATGAAAGTCGCCCACGGGACTTTAAATGAGGTGTAAATGGTGATCAAAGGGTAGACAGATATAGCGGGCGTTTCCCGTCTCTGGAGCGGCTCCAGTAGTTCAACTTCGTCTTTGGTTTGTACCTTCGTTGTTCCAGGAACTATAGAAAGTAACGTCAGGGGGGACCATATCATGCCTGGCAATAGGAGTGGTATGGATTATGTCATGTGCAACATAGTGTATAAAGTACAGGGGTCAGGACAGGGGCAGAGCTTTCCTCGCTTCATCAGGGGCTGATGTGCATAACTGCTGTTTGTAAGACCAAGGCTGCAGACACATAACCCAAGTATAGGTCGGCGGAGAGCATCTCCCCCGGGAGCTGAAGGGGCCGAGAAACCAACCAGAGGACCGAGGCCAGGCGTGGGGGGCAGCACGGCAAAGTGAGAGAAAGAAAAGAGGGCGTGAACCCAAATTGTTCCCAAATGTACTGCAGGGCAACTCACTGTGTGGAGATATAAACGTATGGTAATATAGAATTAAGGAGTTAGGAAGTATGAGATGTATATCGTGGCAAAAAATGCAAGATATGTTAATAAGCAAGATCTAAAGAAATGACATTGGTATTGTCATGAAAATATAGATATGTGCTGCTTGCATGATATGCGTAAGGTGTCCCGCAGAGCAGAGGGAAAAAGGAGGGTACAAGGTGAAGGAGTGAATAAGAAAGGTAGGAAGGGGAAGGGGGGGAGGGGAAAACAGGGGGAGGTGAAGTGGATAGTTGGGTTATGTGTCTGCAGCCTTGGTCTTACAAACAGCAGTTATGCACATCAGCCCCTGATGAAGCGAGGAAAGCTCGCGAAACGCGTCGGGTTAGAGATGTACCATGCATACCTGTATTATATGTATTACTATTTTATTATGGCTATGTTTTAGGACTAATATGCAATGTTGCTGTTTCATGAACCTGTTCACCCATGATCATGTCCTATTATGGATTATGCTGTTGTGTTCAATAAATACTTGTACTTTTATATCTGTCTACCCTTTGATCACCATTTACACCTCATTTAAAGTCCCGTGGGCGACTTTCATTTGCTTTTTTTCTGATATTAGGGATGGAGGTGGTTTATGTTAGGGGTCAGTTCTCAGACTTTCTTCATAAATTTGTACCCAGGTGGAAAACACCATAATGCCCTTGTCTGATGCTGATCCTAGATCTTAGGGGTTACATGGGTTCGGCTACTACTGAACCTCCATGACCTTCATTAGCATATCTTTATATTACCATGTTTGAAATCTACCATGCACTTGCAGACCTAGCTCCTTCACTGCGCCCGTGTTTGGGTTGAGCGGTCTGTTTTACCCCCTGGGAGCTGCGATGCACAAATGGGGATTCATTTCCCCAGCTGTCCCCGTCTCTCTGGTTTTTCCGGAGGGGCGGGGCCACCAGTGCATCGGCGTCATGCCTTTCCACGCCCACCTGGGGATGTCTGCAATACTGCGGTCTCCCCTTCCTTGATGGGCGGGATGTGTCATCCAGAAGGGAGCTGGGGATCGCGAGTGCCTGCCTCTCTGCGGCGGGTGCGTTGCGATCCCCTTTGCTCCACCTGACGCATGACGTTAGGGGCGGAGAGCTCGGCGGATGTCCGGGTATAAGGCGGGGGGTGTCAGCATGGCAACTTTTCCCTCACTACTTTTCCAACACTCAGTCCGGACGCTGCACTATATTGGTAGGCACCCTACTTATTTACTTTTATACTAATACCTGCACTTCACAGCGTACCTATCCTCACTTGTTGCTTCTGATTGACTCCTCTTACTACACTTCTTCTTTCCACACGTAAATACTTTTCCAGTTTATCACATCATTAACTAATTTGTCCTCTCTTTCACCGTGCCTCATCTCCCCTCACTTCTCTCACTTTCTTTTTCCTTTCCTCCTGGTCCTGTTTCCCTTTCTTTTTATTTTTTCCTCTCTCTCTTTGTTTTTTTCTGTCACTATCCACTTCACCTCCCCCTGTTTTCCCCTCCCCCCCTTCCCCTTCCTACCTTTCTTATTCACTCCTTCACCTTGTACCCTCCTTTTTCCCTCTGCTCTGCGGGACACCTTACGCATATCATGCGAGCAGCACATATCTATATTTTCATGACAATACCAATGTCATTTCTTTAGATCTTGCTTATTAACATATCTTGCATTTTTTGCCACGATATACATCTCATACTTCCTAACTCCTTAATTCTATATTACCATACGTTTATATCTCCACACAGTGAGTTGCCCTGCAGTACATTTGGGAACAATTTGGGTTCACGCCCTCTTTTCTTTCTCTCACTTTGCCGTGCTGCCCCCCACGCCTGGCCTTGGTCCTCTGGTTGGTTCCTCTGCCCCTTCAGCTCCCGGGGGAGATGCTCTCCGCCGACCTATACTTGGGTTATGTGTCTGCAGCCTTGGTCTTACAAACAGCAGTTATGCACATCAGCCCCTGATGAAGCGAGGAAAGCTCGCGAAACGCGTCGGGTTAGAGATGTACCATGCATACCTGTATTATATGTATTACTATTTTATTATGGCTATGTTTTAGGACTAATATGCAATGTTGCTGTTTTATGAACCTGTTCACCCATGATCATGTCCTATTATGGATTATGCTGTTGTATTCAATAAATACTTGTACTTTTATATCTGTCTACCCTTTGATCACCATTTACACCTCATTTAAAGTCCCGTGGGCGACTTTCATTTACATGTACACACAGTATACACAGACAGATGTAAAAAAAACAACACAGATTTGTACATACTGTCCCTGGTTTTACTGAGGCTGGCAACCCTGAGGGGGCCCCCTAGTGGCCCCACGGCCCTCGGGCAGTGCCCGAGTGGCTCAATGGTCAGTCTGCCCCTGTCCTGACCCCTGTACTTTATACACTATGTTGCACATGACATAATCCATACCACTCCTATTGCCAGGCATGATATGGTCCCCCCTGACGTTACTTTCTATAGTTCCTGGAACAACGAAGGTACAAACCAAAGACGGAGTTGAACTACTGGAGCCGCTCCAGAGACGGGAAACGCCCGCTTCCATCTCCGCTCCATGGAATCACTTAATAGACGACTTTTTAATAATTATTTGTATTAATATGAATGTAGAATTTGGTATATTGCAAGCGGCTCCAAAATGAACACTCCGAATTCCATTTACTGCTGGTTTTATGAATTAGCACTCTGAGGATAAATTGAATAGTATAATAAATGGAGTCATTTCATCCCAGCTTCATATTGAAAGCTAATGTGTCTGTCTGCCGGCAGATTGATATACAGGAGCTCCAAAATATTTTAGTGGCATTGAAAGCTAAACCAAACAGAATGAGGGAGACAGAGATACAGTAAGTATGAGACCAAGAGAGAGGGAGGAAATAGGTAGAGGGCAGACCAGGGGAGGTAAGGGGGCAGAGGGGCGTTTGCCACTCTGGTCTTGGGAGGGAGGGGAAGGGAGAGAGAGAGAGAGAGAGAGAGGGAGCAAGTGCAGGGTAAGACAGAAAGATGAGTAGAGAGGGAGAAGAGCTAAAGAAGTAAGAGAGGAAATGAGAAGATATGTTAACCTATCGGTGCCCTGTCTCCTGTGTGAGACTGAGACGCAGTGAAGGAGAGAGAGAGAAGAAGGGGACAAAGCAGTAAGTAACGGAGGAAAGGGAGGAAGATAGAGTGGTTAAAATAGGGAAGATACAGAACACACTCTTGGGGAGATTTACTAAAGCTGGAGCACTCAGAATCTGGTGCAGCTATGCATATTAACCAATCAGATTGTAACTTCAGCTTGTTCAATGAAACTTTGACAATAAGGGTACGTTCACGCTGAAGGCGGGTTTGAAATTATGCAAGTTTTTTTTAGCGATTTGAAAGACGTCTGTACGGGTTCATGCGCGGATGTCTATTGAACTCGCTGCCCGAAGTCGCCAAAAGTACAGCAGAAAAGCCGCAGAAAAGTCGGCGTTGCACCGATCGGGACGGTGCCGTTGCCGGTGTCTTGTCGAATAAGTTCCTTCGACGGATAAGTTCCCCCCTGTACTGCGCAGGCGCAGCGCCTGCGCAGTACCAACTAGTAACAGCCGCCGGAGATAGCCGAAGCTCAAAATCCACAATCAGCTGTACACGGCGCCTGCGCACTGGGTCCAGGTTCCTTCCCTACCATCCAAGTGGACCTAGAGGGGGAATCTAAAAGAGCCGAGCGCAGCGAGTCCGTGCCAGAAGCGTGGCGAGCGAAGCGAGCCCGCGAGGGGCCCTCTTACAGGCGCCGTCTACAGCTGATTTGGACCTATTCCCCTTCGGCTATTTCCGCCGGATCCTACTGCGCAGGCGCTGCGCCTGCGCAGTAGAGGGGGTCCTTATCCGCCGAGTGGAACTTTCTCGGCAGAACACCGGCAATAGGCTGTGATTTGGCATGTGCACAGGGGGTAAAACCTAAAAGCTGATTGGTTACTATGCACAGCTGCACCAGATTCTGTGTGCTCCAGTTTTAGTAAATCTATCCCCCCACTCTCTGAATCGTTGAACTTGAACCAGCATGCAACCAAAGTCAGTGGCTCAGAATGTACTGAAGAAGTCGGATCAACATGACAGCCAGACGATGTAGCGTTTTCAGAAGTAGAGATTAGTAATAGGAGACAGGAGGAAGCATGGTTGTGTATAGAGTCTGTTCCCTGGTGAAGGTACAGTATATGATGATCATGGGAAATGTCTCTTATCCCTGAGCCCCCCTGTATATCACTTTGTGTCTGGGGAGGAAAGGACGGAATGGTAAATTATTGCAGCTTTTACAGGATCTGCAGAGCACAGAACATCCAGCAATATGTACAGTACAGATAATTCCAGACAGATCTGTCTGAGAGCGAAAATTTATCCAAGAGATACCGGAGTCTGGCTCCAAAGCGACTCAGAAATAGAAGCATGTGTATAGGAGGAGTGGGGAAAGGACCCGCCATCAATCACTCTTCATGTCCCCCAGAAAGATGTGCTGAGCTGACCACACTGTACCCCTTTCATCAATTCCTAGAAAGATGGAACAGCCAATAGAGGCCGGGCGCCACATCCAGTCCGACTAAGTGTGTGCGCTCATCGCAGAATTGTTCAAAGCTGAACTCCAGACAAATACATGTAGCGCTAATCCCGTGAGAGCCGCTAAACAGAATGGGTCCCATGCCCTTTCCCTCACCCTCCTCAACATCCTTAGCTCCTCTGACACACTGGGTTGAGTGCAGTGGCGGATGGTGCTCTCATTTTTTTGGGGGGGGGCAAACAAACCACCCGACTGCCCCCCCCCTTATTTGTTCAGTCAAAACCCCCCTCCGTCGCTCGTTTGGTCAATCGGTCAAACCCCCCACCCCCGTCACTCAGGCGATCGTTCATTTGTCCCTCAGCCCCGCACTTACTCCAAAAAGGCTGGCGAGCAACTTCAGCAGCTCCCCCCCCCCTGCATCTCCTCCTCTGCGCCTCATCCCCTGCTCCCGGCCAATATGGTCGCTTCTGCTCTCGGCCAGTCGGGTCTTAAGACCCGCTTCCTGATTGGCTGGGAGTAGAAGCAGGAAGACAGTAGCGAATATTCACTCGCAATTGTCACACAAGTGGGTGGGCCCACCAAACCTAAGCTTGTGTGTGATGAGGGGGTGCCCAACTCTACTGTTGTACCCTGGGCCGTTGACCCTTGTCCTGGCCCTACCCACAACCACTGAGCCATGGTTGTGGGGAAGAGGCCCTTGTCCTCATCAACATGGACACAAGGTGCTTTTTCCTTTGGCTAGTTATTCCCAATGTTGAGGACATGTGGACAGGTATGGTTCAGGACCAGGGGGGGGTGTAGGGGAGGCCAGGTGAAATCACTAGTTGTTAAGGACTTGGCAGTGCCAGCTGTCATATATAATAGCCAAAATTATACCACTATTATACATGACCCTCCAAACTGGTAAATGTTTGGCCATTTCTCCAAAGGAACGAAGAGTCACAATTTGTTCTAAACTTGGGGTCAAACCTTCAACTCATCCCTAGTGATCTGCTTGGCCTTTATAATACAAAATCAATAAAAATAACAAGTACATTAAAAAGTATTGCTAAAATTACTTGAAACTGGTCACTTTCACACATATAGTTAAAGAGCAGAAATAGGACACGGATTCTCTATAATATATATGTATACATCTATCCGTTATGTGGCTGGTTTCTTTGGCTGATACCCAAGGTGGCCATATATGTATTACATCTGGCGCTGTTCACCACTGGGGCCCTCAGGACCTTTCCTGACAATATGTATATATTTTCTGGAAAATAAATAATAATAATAAAAAGAATTAAATATATATATATATATATATATATATATATATATATATATATATATATTAATAAGACAATACATACTAATGCCCCGTACACACGGTCAGACTTTGTTCGGACATTCCGACAACAAAATCCTAGGATTTTTGCCGACGGATGTTGGCTCAAACTTGTCTTGCATACACACGGTCACACAAAGTTGTCGGAAAATGCGATCGTTCTGAACGCGGTGACGTAAAACACGTACGTCAGGACTATAAAAGGGGCAGTGGCCAATAGCTTTCATCTCTTTATTTATTCTGAGCATGCGTGGCACTTTGTCCGTCGGATTTGTGTACACACGATCGTAATTTCCGACAACGGATTTTGTTGTCGGAAAATTTTAAATCCTGCTCTCAAACTTTGTGCGTCGGAAAATCCGATGGAAAATGTCCGATGGAGCCTACACACGGTCGGAATTTCCTACAACACGCTCCGATCGGACATTTTCCATCGGAAAATCCGACCGTGTGTACGGGGCATAAGACTTTACATCTACTTCCTTCTAGAAGTTCCTCATATTATTTATTTTATTATTATTGCTCTATTTTATTATATATATATATATTAAAGAGCAATAATAACAAAATAAATAATATGAACAACATCTAGAAGGAACTATAATGTCTTATATATTATTATTATTATATTAATGTCTTATGTCTATGTCTTATTATATTATTATTCATATAACATTTTAATATTTTATATATATATATATATAGTACATATATGCTGTATAAATCATAGGAGCAACCCTGCATAAACACATAAACACCCTGGTGTTTATGCAGGGTTGCTCCTAAATTTACCCACCAAGCTAATTGTTGAGGATCAATTGATTTCACTGCAAGTCTGTGATTGTTGCACTTTTCTTTTTCGTCACTAGGTGGCCGGGCACTTGATGGCATTAGATAAGACAAGGGCACTACAAGGCCAGATTATGGGTATATGGGGTGTCTCAGCCAATGGGCAGGGGTTTTCTTAAATTCCTTGGCCTGCTGGGAGAAGCTATATATTTGGGTGGAATCTGGCTGCCAGGCTCTCTGAGGGCCTATCCAGAAGCAAGAGAGCAGCGCAGGGTCGGGATTTGAAATCAATGGGCAGCGCTGCAGCGCCCCCAACCCCCCAGTGTGAAAGTAGCTTTAGGGACTATCCACCATATTACCAGGGACCACAGTGAGTAGCTGAAGCAAGTACCGGAGCAGAATTCTTACCAACCGGGGATGGTGAAGAATTGGGAAACTTCAGCAGATGTCAAGCCAGGGACCCAACCAGCGGAGGTGACGCTTGCAGAGCAGCCTTGTGTACCAAGCCAGGGACCAAGCAGGCCAGTGGGGTGAAGCTTGAGAGGTATCTGGGGTGGCGGGCTAGGGACCCAGCAGAGAGGCGGGGGTGACGCTTGAGGAAGATACCACCATGAAGATTGGAGAAGCTCAAGGGATTCAGTGGTAGAGAATCATCTAGTCTAGTGAGAGAGAGACTGGGAGCTCAGTGCGCTGAAGAACTACAAGAAGTGATTGTGGTGGAAGTGAAGGAACTGTTACACTTTGTGTTTGTAGGTCAGTGTATGTATGTCAGGTAGGTCAGTGTGTGTCGGGTAGGTCAGTGTATGTCAGGTAGGTCAGTGTGTGTCAGGTAGGTAGGTCAGTGTATGTCAGTTAGGTGAGTGTATGTATGTCAGGTAGGTCAGTGTATGTCAGGTAGGTCAGTGTATGTATGTCAGGTAGGTCAGTGTATGTCAGGTAGGTCAGTGTATGTCAGGTAGGTCAGTGTATGTATGTCAGGTAGGTCAGTGTATGTCAGGTAGGTCAGTGTATGTCAGGTAGGTCAGTGTATGTATGTCAGGTAGGTAAGTGTATGTATGTCAGGTAGGTCAGTGTATGTCAGGTAGGTCAGTGTATGTCAGGTAGGTCAGTGTGTGTCAGGAAGGTAGGTCAGTGTATGTATGTCAGGTAGGTCAGTGTATGTTAGGTAGGTCAGTGTATGTCAGGTAGGTCAGTGTATGTCAGGAAGGTAGGTCAGTGTATGTATATCAGGTAGGTAGGTCGGTGTGTCAGGCAGGTGAGTTTAGTGGTCAGCATTGATGGGCACCGGTAAGCCAGGCAGCAACCAGCAAGTGAGCTTACCTCCTGCCACACAACCCCACCGCCCAGCCAAAAAACCCTGCGCCACTAACGCCTCCCCTCCTGTGCCAGCCTTGGACTTCGGGCTGGAGCCCCTGGTCTTTTACTCACCTAGCAAGGCCCCTGCTTCTCTCCCAAATAAAATCTCTTTTGCATTTAAGAAGTGTCTGGCGCCCACGAATTTACCTTGCATTACACCCACTATGCCTTGCAACCCACTCTATACAGAAGGATGTTGGCGGCTCTTGGCTCTGGAGGTTCTCGTTAGACCAAAGGAGGCCTGGGACCTTTGCTACATTATATATGAATAATAATAAAGAGAATATATACTCAGACATTCCTTTCTTTCCAGATGCTGTCCCTGCAAAGCGATTGAACTGATGAACTCTCACTGCCACCTAGAGGCCGGCATCAGCTACTGCAAATTCAATTTTAGCAATTGATGGGATCCAATTATATGGTGACAATAGGAAGAAGGATGGCGGTGCGTTAATGAATACAGAAGTCTATACCTTCCCGAGCTCTTTACCCCCCCTGTGGTTTATTTTCACATAAAGTTGTTTAGCATTCTAAGCTAATTTTCCTCACTTTTCCAGATGTCGGATAAATGGAATCGTTCTTACGATGAAGACCTGCTCGCCTCGCTTTACTGCGATTCTTTATTAAACTCACAGTGCGCCCGTGGCGCGACACGTAATTTAATAAGCAAGATCTATACGACTCCAAATAAAGACACCGCGGCAAGAAGACCGGGAAAAAAAAACTGGTAATAATTGATGGATACAGAGACGGGCTGTAATGAGATGTCATAACATAACGGCTGATTTTCACTTGTATTTCGCATATCGCACATTGAAGTAAATGGGCTTTTTGTTGGTTGCCCAAAAGAAGCTCCTGCTCCTTTTTGGGTGAAAAGCTTAGTGCGATTTTTTTTAAACTCGCTTTTTGCATTGATTACCGCGCAATTCTCTCACGTGACAATAACAGCAGAATTACACAGCATTTGGGTGCCATTAAAGAATAATGGTGCCCAAATGTGTGTTGCGGGATCTGCCGTGATTTGAAATCGCATCAATTTCTGCCTGCGATTTCAAATCAGGAGATCTAAATGGGGCCTTAGCGATGGACCAAGCTCAGCACATTTCTGGTGGAGTATTTATTTATGTGTTTTATTATGTATTATTACTGATATTTGTAGAAACAGAAGTTCACTGTCATCAACTTAGAAAGTAGGGAAAGAAATCAAGTATTTGGAATGCAGCGTGCTGGCCCAGCTCCTCCACCCCTCCCTTCACCTCCCTACATAACCTTTTATGTAGTAGCTTCCAGGGGGAGGAGTCAATAGGAATGCTATAGCCCAGTGGTAGTCACTTTTCCTGATATATAGGGGGCCTCAAATGCGGCCCTGCACATAAAATTCTGTGAATATTACGTGTTAGAGATAGGGATGAGCCGAACACCCCCCTGTTCGGTTCGCACCAGAACATGCGAACAGGAAAAAAGTTTGTTCGAACACGCGAACGCCGTTAAAGTCTATGGGACACGAACATGAATAATCAAAAGTGCTAATTTTAAAGGCTTATATGCATGGTATTGTCATAAAGTGAAACAATAAAAGTGTAATATCCCTTTAAATTTCGTACCGGGGGGGGGGGTGTCTATAGTATGCCTGTAAAGGGGCGAATGTTTCCCGTGTTTAGAACAGTCTGACAGCAAAATGACATTTCAAAGGAAAAAAAAGTCATTTAAAACTACTCGCGGCTATTAATGCATTGCCGCCCGGACAATACACATAAAAGTTCATTGATTAAAAAAGGCATGGGAATTCCCCACAGGGGAACCTCGAACCAAAATTTAAAAAAAATGACATGGGGGGTCCCCGTAAATTCCATACCAGGCCCTTCAGGTCTGGTATGGATTTTAAGGGGAACCCCACGCCAAAATTTAAAAAAAAAAACGGCGTGGGGTCCCCCCAAATATCCATACCAGACCCTTATCCGAGCACGCAACCTGGCAGGCCGCAGGAAAAGAGGGGGGGACGAGAGAGCGCCCCCCCCTGAACCATACCAGGCCACATGCCCTCAACATTGGGAGGGTGCTTTGGGGTAGCCCCCCAAAACACCTTGTCCCCATGTTGATGAGGACAAGGGCCTCATCCCCACAACCCTGGCCGGTGGTTGTGGGGGTCTGCGGGCAGGGGGGCTTATCGGAATCTGGAAGCCCCCTTTTTTGCATTGATACAGGTCCCCTGGGGCAGGACCCGGGTCCCCAAACACTTTTTATGACAATACCATGCATATAAGCCTTTAAAATTAGCACTTTTGATTTCTCCCATAGACTTTTAAAGGGTGTTCCGCGGCATTCAAATTTGCCGCGAACACCCCAAATTGTTCACTGTTCGGCGAACTTGCGAACAGCCGACGTTCGAGTCGAACATGAGTTCGACTCGAACTCAAAGCTCATTCCTAGTCAGAGAGAGCAGACACAGAACAGGATATAGTCAGAGACTGCAGACATGATAGAGGAGATGGTCAGAGACTGCAGACATGATAAAGCAGATGGTCAGAGACTGCAGGCATGATACAAGAGATGGTCAGAGACTGCAGACATGATACAAGAGATGGTCAGAGACTGCAGACATGATACAAGAGATGGTCAGAGACTGTAGACATGATACAAGAGATGGTCAGAGACTGCAGACATGATACAAGAGATGGTCAGAGACTGCAGACGTGATACAAGAGATGATCAGAGACTGAGGACAAGATACAAGAGAGGGTAAGAGACTGCAGACATGATAGAGGAGATGATCAGAGACTGCAAACATGATACAAGAAATGGTCATAGACTGAAGACATGATACAGGAGATGGTCAGAGACTACAGACGTGATACGAGAGATGATCAGAGACTGCAGACATGATAGAGGAGATGATCAGAGACTGCAAACATGATACAAGAAATGGTCAGAGACTGAAGACATGATACAGGAGATGGTCAGAGACTACAGACGTGATACAAGAGAGGGTCATAGACTGCAGACATGATACAGGATATGGTCAGAGACTGCAGACATGATACGAGAAATGGTCAGAGACTGAAGACAAGATACAAGAGATGGTCAGAGACTGAAGACAAGATACAAGAGATGGTCAGAGATTGCACACATGATACAAGAGATGGTTAGAGACTGACATCAACCTCACTGAACACCTTTGGGATGAAATAGGATAACCACCATGACGATTCCACCATAATTGTACCCTGTGCACACAGCCAGCTCCATAAACATATATTCTGACCAGTTTGGTTTGGAGTAACCTTAGTGACCTGCACAGAGCCCTAACCTCAACCCTACTGAACACGTTTGGGATGAAATGGGATAACCACCAAACTGTACCCTGTGCATGAAGCAAGCTCCATAAAGACATAGGGTAATTTGAGCAGTTTGGTTTGGAATAACGCAAGTGGCCAGCACAGAACGATAACCTCAAGCCTACTGAACACCTTTGGGATGAAATTGGATAACCACCATGACTATTCCACCATGATTGTACCCTGTGCACAAGGCCAGCTCCATAAACACATAGTCTGTCCAGTTTGGTTTGGAGTAACCTGAGTGACCTGCACAGAGCCCTAACTTCAACCCTACTGAACCGTTTTGGAATGAAATGGGATAACCACCATGCCTGTACCCTGTGTATGATGCCAGCTCCATAAAGACATAATTTGAGCAGTTTGGTTTGGAATAACCCAAGTGGCCTGCACTGAACCCTAAAAGTGCAGGTGCACTTTAACATCAAAAGTTCAGACTTTAACGGGCGAATTAAAAATGCAAGACATATGTTGCAGGCTGTCACATGGCGTAATCATATTCATATACAATACAGGACTTTTATGTAGTAGCTTCCAGGGGGAGGAGTTAATAGGAATGCTATAGCCCAGTGGTAGTCACTTTTCCTGATATATAGGGGGCCTCAAATGCGGCCCTGCACATAAAATTCTGTGAATATTACGTGTTAGAGATAGGGATGAGCCGAACACCCCCCTGTTCGGTTCGCACCAGAACATGCGAACAGGAAAAAAGTTTGTTCGAACACGCGAACGCCGTTAAAGTCTATGGGACACGAACATGAATAATCAAAAGTGCTAATTTTAAAGGCTTATATGCATGGTATTGTCATAAAGCGAAACAATAAAAGTGTAATATCCCTTTAAATTTCGTACCGGGGGGGGGGTGTTTATAGTATGCCTGTAAAGGGGCGAATGTTTCCTGTGTTTAGAACAGTCTGACAGCAAAATGACATTTCAAAGGAAAAAAAAGTCATTTAAAACTACTCGCGGCTATTAATGCATTGCCGGTCCGACAATACACATAAAAGTTCATTGATTAAAAAAGGCATGGGAATTCCCCACAGGGGAACCTCGAACCAAAAAAAAAAAAAAATGACGTGGGGGTCCCCGTAAATTCCATACCAGGCCCTTCAGGTCTGGTATGGATTTTAAGGGGAACCCCACGCCAAAATTTAAAAAAAAAACGCGTGGGGTCCCCCCAAAAATCCATACCAGACCCTTATCCGAGCACGCAACCTGGCAGGCCGCAGGAAAAGAGGGGGGGACGAGAGAGCGCCCCCCCCTGAACCATACCAGGCCACATGCCCTCAACATTGGGAGGGTGCTTTGGGGTAGCCCCCCAAAACACCTTGTCCCCATGTTGATGAGGACAAGGGCCTCATCCCCACAACCCTGGCCGGTGGTTGTGGGGGTCTGCGGGCAGGGGGGCTTATCGGAATCTGGAAGCCCCCTTTAACAAGGGGGCCCCCAGATCCCGGCCCTCCCCCCTGTGTGAAATGGTAAGGGGGTACAAAAGTACCCCTACCATTTCACTAAAAAAGTGTCAAAAATGTTAAAAATGACAAGAGACAGTTTTTGACAATTCCTTTATTTAAATGCTTCTTCTTTCTTCTATCTTCCTTCATCTTCTTCTTCTTCTGGTTCTTCCTCCGGTGTTCTCGTCCAGCATCTCCTCCACGGCGTCGGCGTCTTCTTCCCTTCTTCTCCTCGGGCTGCTCTGCATCCATGGCATGGAGGGAGGCTCCCGCTCTTCTCTTCATCTTCTTCTCTTTTTCATCTTCTTCTCTTCTTCATCTTCTTCTCTTCTTCATCTTCTTCTCCGGGCCGCTCCGCATCCATGCTGGCATGGAGGGAGGCTCCTGCTGTGTGACGCTTCTCCTCTTCTGACGGTTCTTAAATAAGGGGGGCGGGGCCACCCGCTGAACCCGCCCCCCTCTGACGCACGGTGACTTGACAGGACTTCGCTGTGGCGTCACGGGGAATGCCACAGGGAAGTCCCGTCATGTCCCTGTGCGTCAGAGGGGGCGGGGTCACCGGGTGGCCCCGCCCCCGTTATTTAAGAGCCGTCAGAAGAGGAGAAGCGCCACACAGCGGGAGCCTCCCTCCATGCCAGCATGGATGCGGAGCGGCCCGGAGAAGAAGATGAAGAAGAGAAGATGAAGAAGAGAAGAAGATGAAGAAGAGAAGAAGATGAAGAGAAGTGCGGGAGCCTCCCTCCATGCCATGGATGTGGGGCGGCCCGAGGAGAAGAAAGGAAGAAGACGCCGCGGAGGAGATGCTGGACGAGAACACTGGAGGAAGAACCAGAAGAACCATAAGAAGAAGATGAAGGAAGATAGAAGAAAGAAGAAGCATTTAAATAAAGGAATTGTCAAAAACTGTCTCTTGTCATTTTTAACATTTTTGACACTTTTTTTAGTGAAATGTTAGGGGTACTTTTGTACCCCCTTACCATTTCACACAGGGGGAGGGCCAGGATCTGGGGTCCCCTTGTTAAAGGGGGCTTCCAGATTCCGATAAGCCCCCCGCCCGCAGACCCCCACAACCACTGGCCAGGGTTGTGGGGATAAGGCCCTTGTCCTCATCAACATGGGGACAAG
The DNA here is from genome assembly GCA_037952835.1 of Lithobates septentrionalis. Classification (NCBI taxonomy): domain Eukaryota; kingdom Metazoa; phylum Chordata; class Amphibia; order Anura; family Ranidae; genus Lithobates; species Lithobates septentrionalis. Next base: position 225,663 of record JBBDGP010004084.1, on the reverse strand, counting down.
GTGTTTTGGGGGCTACCCCAAAGCACCCTCCCAATGTTGAGGGCATGTGGCCTGGTACAGTTCAGGGGGGGGGTGCTCTCTCATCCCCCTCTTTTCCTGCGGCCTGCCAGGTTGCGTGCTCAGATAAGGGTCTGGTATGGATTTTTGGGGGGACCCAAAAACTCAATTTTGGCGCGAGGTTCCCGTTAATATCCATACCAGACCTGAAGGGCCTGGTGTGGAATTTAGGGGGACCCCCCACATCATTTTTTTAAATTTTGGTTCGGGGTTCCCCTGTGGGGAATTCCCATGCCGTTTTTATCAATGAACTTCTATGTGTATTGTCGGACCGGCAATGCATTAATAGCCGCGAGTAGTTTTAAATGACTTTTTTTCCTTTGAAATGTCATTTTGCTGTCAGACTGTTCTAAACACGGGAAACATGTGCCCCTTTACAGGCATACTATAGACACCCCCCAGCTACGAAATTTAAAGGGATATTACACTTTTATTGTTTCACTTTAAGCATTATTAAAATCACTGCTCCCGAAAAAACAGCCATTTTTAAAACTTTTTTTTGCATTGATACATGTCCCCTGGGGCAGAACCCGGGTCCCCAAACACTTTTTATGACAATACCATGCATATAAGCCTTTAAAATTAGCACTTTTGATTTCTCCCATAGACTTTTAAAGGGTGTTCCGCGGCATTCAAATTTGCCGCGAACACCCCAAATTGTTCACTGTTCGGTGAACTTGCGAACAGCCGATGTTCGAGTCGAACATGAGTTCGACTCGAACTCAAAGCTCATTCCTAGTCAGAGAGAGCAGACACAGAACAGGATATAGTCAGAGACTGCAGACATGATAGAGGAGATGGTCAGAGACTGCAGACATGATAAAGCAGATGGTCAGAGACTGCAGACATGATACAAGAGATGGTCAGAGACTGCAGATATGATACAAGAGATGGTCGGAGACTGCAGACATGATACAAGAGATGGTCGGAGACTGCAGACATGATACAAGAGATGGTCAGAGACTGTAGACATGATACAAGAGATGGTCAAAGACTGCAGACATGATACAAGAGATGGTCAGAGACTGCAGACGTGATACAAGAGTTGATCAGAGACTGAGGACAAGATACAAGAGAGGGTAAGAGACTGCAGACATGATAGAGGAGATGATCAGAGACTGCAAACATGATACAAGAAATGGTCATAGACTGAAGACATGATACAGGAGATGGTCAGAGACTACAGACGTGATACGAGAGATGATCAGAGACTGCAGACATGATAGAGGAGATGATCAGAGACTGCAAACATGATACAAGAAATGGTCAGAGACGGAAGACATGATACAGGAGATGGTCAGAGACTACAGACGTGATACAAGAGAGGGTCATAGACTGCAGACATGATACAGGATATGGTCAGAGACTGCAGACGTGATACGAGAAATGGTCAGAGACTGAAGACAAGATACAAGAGATGGTCAGAGACTGAAGACAAGATACAAGAGATGGTCAGAGATTGCACACATGATACAAGAGATGGTTAGAGACTGACATCAACCTCACTGAACACCTTTGGGATGAAATAGGATAACCACCATGACGATTCCACCATAATTGTACCCTGTGCACACAGCCAGCTCCATAAACATATATTCTGACCAGTTTGGTTTGGAGTAACCTTAGTGACCTGCACAGAGCCCTAACCTCAACCCTACTGAACAGGTTTGGGATGAAATGGGATAACCACCAAACTGTACCCTGTGCATGAAGCAAGCTCCATAAAGACATAGGGTAATTTGAGCAGTTTGGTTTGGAATAACCCAAGTGGCCAGCACAGAACGATAACCTCAAGCCTACTGAACACCTTTGGGATGAAATTGGATAACCACCATGACTATTCCACCATGATTGTACCCTGTGCACAAGGCCAGCTCCATAAACACATAGTCTGTCCAGTTTGGTTTGGAGTAACCTGAGTGACCTGCACAGAGCCCTAACCTCAACCCTACTGAACAGTTTTGGAATGAAATGGGATAACCACCATGCCTGTACCCTGTGCATGATGCCAGCTCCATAAAGACATAATTTGAGCAGTTTGGTTTGGAATAAACCAAGTGGCCTGCACTGAACCCTAACCTTAACCCGACTGAACACCTTTGGGATGAAATAGGATAACCACCATGATTATTCCCTGTGCACAAAGCCAGCTCCATAGTGGCATAGATTAACCAATTTGATGTGGAGGAACTCAAGTGTTCTTCATAGACCCTAACCCCAACCCTACTGAACACCATTGGGAGGAAATGGAAAGTTGCTTCTGGACAGGTCTTCTCATCCAACATCGTTATCTGACCTCACAAATACTCTTTTGGCTAAATGGGCACAAAATCTTATGGAAAGCCTTATTAGAAAAGCAGAGGCTTTTATAGCCACAAAGGACTCTATATCATTGAAGATGGGAGGAATCCATATTATTGGCCATGGTTTTGAAATAGGATGTCCAACAAGGTCATGGGGTCAGATGGCCTCCAACATTTCACAAAATAGTGTATCCCTTGTTGCAATTACATACAAATAGGAATTCTATAAAAGACATTCTTTTTGGGTCAAAAGTATTTATTTAAAATGTTCTACTTCAGGATCGAAGATTTAATGACATGTTTACTTTCCATTCATCTGTCTTGCGCCAGCATCTTGGACCAATAACCCAATTCCATACAGCATTCCAATTAAACTGTCTACAAACAGCCACAAGAAGACAAATTAAAAGTAAACAGATTGTGATCAATACATTTGTAACCAATTGTCGTTGGTACAGAACGTGGGCGGAATTATCACCGACTCCCAGATTCTATTTTATGTGGCAGGTGCACTTTAACATCAAAAGTTCAGACTTTAACGGGCGAATTAAAAACGCAAGACATATGTTGCAGGCTGTCACATGGCGTAATCATATTCATATACAATACAGGATCTCCGGCCATATATGCTATGAAATATTCTGGGATGGAACGCTCAGCTGGGAGCACTTATGGAAATGGAGCATGTAGAACAGAAGATGTACCGTACCTCCAAAACGCTAACATTTCTCTTATGTCTGTAATGAAGAACACAAATGTTAAATAAAACAGAAGCAACACTACTGAATGAATATTAACATCTATACTGTATTTCTTCACAAAGAATTTATGAGTCCGCATCATCAGGTCGAATGTCGTACGGTTTGGATTAAAACTGAGCAAGAAACCAACAAAAAAAAAATGCCATAAACCTCCCGCTGGGGAAATATCTGTCTGTTTATTAGGTTAGTTTTTGTTTTAAATGACAAATTATGAAATAGGAAGTATAAATCTATACGAAGGTCTCGTTGTACTAATATAAATACAGAATAGGAAGTATAAACATGTAGCACCCTCTAGTGTGCTACTAGTGTTAGTGCAGGCAAATTTGCATTATGACCAATGCTGTGTACACACGAGCGGACTTATCGATCGGACTGGTCCGACGGACCGAATCCGGCGGACAATCCGACCATGTGTGGGCTCCATCGGACCTGCAGCGGACTTTTTTGGTTGTAAATCTGAAGGACTTTAGATTTGGAACATGTTTCAAATCTTTCCGACGGACTCGAGTCCGGTTGAAAAATCCGCTCGTCTGTATGCTAGTCCGACGGACGAAAACCAACACTAGGGCAGCTATTGGCTACTGGCTATCAACTTCCTTATTCTAGTCCGGTCGTATGTCATCACGTACAAATCCGTCAGACTTTGGTGTGATCGTGTGTAGGCAAGTCCGTTCGTTTGAGGGGTAGAGAAGGAAGCGCTACCTGAGTGTAGTATTAACAAATGATGTTTAATGACACCAGGTAAAAACACACTTACAGGATAAAAACATATAAAAGGCTCATCTGTATAGGTATGTGGTCCTCGGTGTTCCCTCTGATCCTGTGGTGGTGACGCTGCAGGGATGCTGGGCTGCAGAAGGTGGATTACCAGCCGGGAGCTCCCTCTGTGGCCATCAGGAAGAGACTAGGGGCCGGCGTGGAGCGCACGTGGAGCGTGCGTGATGTCACAGGTCGTCCGTCCGCTTCCGGGTTCGATATCCAGGGGAGGGATCGTCCAGGGAGGAGGGCTTGCGGGGAGGTTGAGAGGCCTTCCGAACCCGGAACCGGACGGACGACCTATGACGTCATGCACGCTTCACGCAGGCCCCTAGTCTCTTCCCGATGGCCACAGAAGGAGCTCCCAGCTGGTAATCCACCTTCTGCAGCCCAGCATCCCTGCAGCGTCACCACCACAGGATCAGAGGGAACACATAGGAAGGAGGTTGTCCCCATGCATTGTCAAAGTCAAGTTGGGCATCCCATAACCGCCTTTACCCTATCCAAGTTACAGTGCCTTGCAAAAGTATTCACCCCCCTTGGCATTTTTCTTGTATTGTTGCCTCACAACCTGGAATTAACATGGATTGTTTGAGGATTTGCATCATTTAATTTACAGAACACACCCACAACTTTGAAGACGTTTTTTTTTATTGTAAAGCAAACAACAAATAGGACAAAATAACAGAAAAAGTCAATGTGCATAACTATTCACCCCCTTAAAGTCAATACTTTGTAGAGCCACCTTTTTTGGCTATCACAGCTCCAAGTCACTTTGGATAAGTCTCTATGAGCTTGCCACATCTTACCACTGGGATTTTTGCCCATTCCTCCTTGAAAAACTGCTCCAGCTCCTTCAAGTTGGATGGTTTGCGCCTGTGAACAGCAATCTTTAAGTCTGACCACAGATTTTCTATTGGATTGAGGTCTGGGCTTTGACTAGGCCATTCCAACACATTTACATGTTTCCCCTTAAACCACTCAAGTGTTGTTTTCTCAGTGTGTTTGGGGTCATTGCCCTGCTGGAAGGTGATCCTCCGTCCTAGCCTCAAATCACACACAGAGTGCTACAGGTTTTGCTCAAGAATATCCCTGTATTTAGCATCATCCATCTTTCCGTCAACTCTGACCAGTTTCCCAGTCCCGACTTCTGAAAAACATCCCCACAGCATGATGCTGCCACCACCATGTTTCACAGTGGGGATGGTGTTCTTTGGGTGATGTGATGTGTTGGGTTTGCACCAGACGTAGTGTTTTCTTTGATGGCCAAAAAGTTCAATTTTAGTCTCATCAGACCAGAGCACCTTCCTCCATACATTTTGAGAGTCTCCCACATGCCTTGTCGCAAACTCAAAACATGCCATTTTGTTTTTTGCTGAAAGTAATGGCTTTCTTCTGGCCACTCTGCCATAAAGCCCAACTCTATGGAGCATACGGAATATTGTCGTCCTATGTACAGATACTCCAGTCTCTGCTGTGGAACTCTGCAGCTCCTCCAGGGTCACCTTAGGTCTCTGTGCTCCTCTCTGATTAATGCCCTCCTTGCCCGGTCCGTGAGTTTTGGTGTGCGGCTGTCTCTTGGCAGGTTTGCTGTTGTGCCATGTTCTTTCCATTTGGTTATGATAGATTTGATGGAGCTCCTAGGGATCATCAAAGATTTGGATATTTTTTTATAACCTAACCCTGACTTGTACTTCTCAACAACATTGTCCCTTACTTGTTTGGAGAGTTCCTTGGTCTTCATGGCAGTGTTTGGTTAGTGGTGCCTCTTGTTTAGGTGTTGCAGCCTCTGGGGCCTTTCAAAAAGGTGTGTATATGTAATGACAGATCATGTGACACTTAGATTGCACGCAGGTGGACATCATTTCACTAATCATGTGACTTCTGAAGGTAATTGGTTGCACCAGAGCTTTTTATGGGCTCCATAACAAAGGGGGTGAATACATACGCACATGCCAATTATCATTTTTTTATTTCTGAAAAATAGTTTTATGTATATATTTTTCTAATTTTACTTCCCCAACTTAGACTATTGTGTTCTGATCCATCACATATAATTCAGATTAAAAAAACATTGAACTAAAGTCTGTAATGTAACAAAATAAGTAAAAAGCCAAGGGGTGTGAATACTTTTGCAAGGCACTGTATTACCCTAATAAAACAACAAAAACTAACTCAGAGACTGTCTTCTTGTGTCCGGATGCAAGTGAGAAATGCTTGTTGCCTGGCTGTGCAGGAATAGGGGGAACCAGTTGCCAGCAGCCTTGCGGAGGTACAGCCGCTCAGGGCTGTACTTCCGCAAAACGCGACCCATTCAAGTGATCGGGGCTGTGTGTGTGGGGGTAGGGTGCATCGTGGTGCGCTGGCAGCAAAGAATACACTCAAAGGCCACGGTGGAAGAGAACGGTATATTCAAAGAATTCCAACAACATACAATCCGACCTGGTGGGCATGCACAGCTGACCGGAGCCACTTACAAACAGTAGCAGAGGATTGTGTTCTTGTAATGATGCCGACAGCTTCTGCAGTGGGAATGCCGCCTGACTGGTCCACACCCAAACTGGGGCTTCCTAGGAGTAGATGGCGTAGTCCTTGCACTTTTCCTTTCCCTTCCACTATGTGCTGTCCCTGCCAAAAGAACTGTTGTCTTTCTCACAAGCTCTAGAAAGAAGAGGGAGGTCTCAGTGATGCTGCCTGTCAGTCACCAGCTGCTACCCTGAGCCACTCCCAGCCCAGAATGAAAACAAACAGGCCTAGTCACCAGCTAGGCCTGCCTAAATTTACCTACTCTGCTAGAAAATCCTCACTCGAGCACTTACCTAACTAGAGGGTGCTACACAAGTCAATGGCTGTAAGTGGTGCTTAGGTAGATCTGATGGTTCTGCACAAGGCGTTTACCCATCTCTTCGATTATGCCACTTTTGCATTCGGGGAGTAGCGCCGTACACGCACATAGCTCCCAACTGTCCCTGATTTCGATGGACCGTCCCTGATTTGGAACAAAGTCCCCTCTGTCCCTCTTTCCTCCTCATTTGTCCCTCATTTTGGTCTGATCCATATAGTTGTATATAAAATGCACTTTTTAATTTTCAAAAAGTGTTTTCCCGGTGCTAAACCTTTCAACCAATTTCTAAATTGCTGCATTTGTAAATTTTAAAAGGAATAGTAGTGGTAAAAAAAAAAAGCCCTTGTGGATTTAATTAACCTTTTTTTTTTTTTTTTTTGGTAACTCTCCTTTAAGGGGGTGTGGCAGGGGGCGTGTCCTATGCCTACCTACGTTTGCTAGTCAGTGTCCCTCATTCCCATTTCAAAATGTTGGGAGGTGTGCAGGCATGCATGTGTAAATACCCACGCAGAAGCCATTGGTCATCTTTTGCCACCTTTGGCTGGGCTGAGCATGGCCACCTTCAGCCATTCACTTGTATCGGCAGCTGTATATTGCATGTGCGGCTCCATGGGTGCCAGAAAGCGCCAGGTATTGTACTAGGGTTGCCACCTTTTCTTTAAGTCAAACCCGAACACTTTAGCGGCACACAGCTAAAAAAAAATGTATAGTATAAACTATACATATATTTTGCTATTAAATAACATTTCTAATCATAGGGAGTTAATAACAAGAGTCCCCCTTTACATCAGAGTCCACAGAGTTCCCCTTTTACATCTGAACTCGCAGAGTTCACATATACTGTAAGGGGGGACTCTGCAGACTGTGATGTGAGGGAGAACTCTGGTGGCTCTGACATAAGGGGTGCTCTGGGAACCCTGATTTAAGGGGGAACACTGAGAACTCTGATGTACGGAGAGGACTCTGATGTAAGGGGGAACACTGTGGCCTCTGGTGTAAAGGAGAACTCTGATGTAAGAGGTGCTCTGAGAACCCTGATTTACCCTAGTGTACTCAGAGGCAGGAGAGAGAAGGGGGGAGGGGGGAGACTTCAGTCACAGACAGGGATGGATGGCGAGCTCACTCACCCCTTGGAGTCAGCACCTCTCATCCAGATGTACAGTATCTCACAAAAGTAAGTATACCCCTCACATTTTTGTAAATATTTTCATGTGACAACACTGAAGAAATGACACTTTCCTACAATGTAAAGTAGTGAGTGTACAGCTTGTATAACAGTGTAAATTTGCTGTCCCCTCAAAATAACTCAACACACAGCCATTAATGTCTAAACCGCTGGCAACAAAAGTGAGTACACCCCTAAGTGAAAATGTCCAAATTGGGCCCAAAGTGTCAATATTTTGTGTGGCCACCATTATTTTCCAGCACTGCCTTAACCCTCTTGGGCATGGAGGTCACCAGAGCTTCACAGGTTGCCACCGGAGTCCTCTTCCCCTCCTCCATGATGACATCACAGAGCTGGTGGATGTTAGAGACCTTGTGCTCCTCCCCTTTCTGTTTGAGGATGTCCCACAGATGCTCAATAGGGTTTATGTCTGGAGACATGCTTGGCCAGTCCATCACCTTTACCCTCAGCTTCTTTAGCAAGGCAGTGGTCATCTCGGAGGTGTGTTTGGGGTCGTTATCATGTTGGAATACTGCCCTGCGGCCCAGTCTCTGAAGGGAGGGGATCATGCTCTGCTTCAGTATGTCACAGTACATGTTGGCATTCATGGTTCCCTCAATGATCTGTAGCTCCCCAGTGCCGGCAGCACTCATGCAGCCCCAGACCATGACACTCCCACCACCATGCTTGACTGTAGACAAGACACACTTGTCTTTGTACTCCTCACCTGGTTGTCGCCACACACGCTTGTCACCATCTGAATCTTGGTCCTTAATCTGCTTGTCTTCAGCAAACTGTGCAGACCAATTTGATGCAGTGTGCAGCGTATGGCCTGAGCACTGACAGGCTGACCCCCCCACCCCTACAACCTCTGCAGCAATGCTGGCAGCACTCATATGTCTATTTCCCAAAGACAACCTCTGGATATGACGCTGAGCACGTGCACTCAACTTCTTTGGTCGACCATGGCGAGGCCTGTTCTGAGTGAAATCTGTCCTGCTAAACCTCTGTATGGTCTTGGCCACCTGCAGCTCATTTTCAGGGTCTTGGCAATCTTCTTGTAGCCTAGGTCAACTTTATGTAGAGCAACAATTCTTTTTTTCAGATCCTCAGAGAGTTCTTTGCCATGAGGTGCCATGTTGAACCTCCAGTGATCAGTATGAGAAAGTGAGAGTGATAACACCAAATTTAACACACCTGCTCCCCATTCACACCTGAGACCTTGTAACACTAACGAGTCACATGACAACAGGGAGGGAAAATGGCTAATTGGGCCCAATTTGGACATTTTCACTTAGGGGTGTACTCACTTTTATTGCCAGCGGTTTAGACATTAATGGCTGTGTGTTGAGTTATTTTGAGGGGACAGCAAATTTACACTGTTATACAAGCTGTACACTCACTACTTTACATTGTAGCAAAGTGTCATTTCTTCAGTGTTGTCACATAAAAAGATAGAAGAAAATATTTACAAATATGTGAGGGGTGTACTTACTTTTGTGAGATACTGTATCTGAGGCTGCTGGGCTTCACATTTCCCACCCCCACTTTCCTTTTCTGAGGCACAGCGCCGGGGATTGGAGTGTGGGCAGACACAGAGGGGGTTGGTGGGGGGAGAGGTGCAGATCAAGCCCCCTCTCCTCTCCCGTCTGCAGGGGACAACTCATGGGGCCCCCGGGCAATAGGAGATTATGGGGCCCCTGGGCAATAGGAGATTATGGGGCCACACAGTATACACACACACACACATACAGTATACACACACAGACACACAATATACACACACAATATACACACACAGTATACACACACATACAGTATACACACACAGTATACACACACACACAATATACACACACAGTATACACACACAGTATACACACACACACAGTATACACACACGTACAGTATACACACACAATATACACACACAGTATACACACACACACAGTATACACATACATACAGTATACACACACACACAGTATACACACACAATATACACACACAGTATACACACACAATATACACACACAGTATACACACACAGACAGTATACACACACAGTATACACACACACACAATATACACACACAGTATACACACACAGTATACACACACAATATACACACACAGTATACACACACAGTATACACACACAGACAGTATACACACACAATATACACACACAGTATACACACACAATATACACACACAGTATACACACACATACAGTATACACACACAATATACACACACAGTATACACACACAATATACACACACAGTATACACACACATACAGTATACACACACAATATACACACACAATATACACACACAATATACACACACAGAATACACATATATACACTGAAAAGGTACTGGAGAGGAGGGGCTGCTCTAATCTTTGGATTTTAAAAAAAAACTGATTTTTACATACTGTCCCTGGTTTTATTGAGGCTGGCAACCCTGATGGGGCCCCTTAGTGGCATGGGGCCCTCAGGCAGTGCCCGAGTGCCCGAATGGTCAGTCCGCCCCTGCCCGTCTGTGTGTTTGGGGGGGGGGGAGTTGTTAATGCTGGCTTTGGGCAGCATGAAAGAGAGAGTAACAGACACTCTCAGCTTAGACAACTGCAGCCAGCAACCCTGCTAGGAAGCCATAGTTCAATCTCAGCCATGTGTCCGGGTTTCAGGCAGTCTGAAACCCGGACACATGATTCCAAACCTGAACTGTCCGGGTGAATCCCGGACAGGTGGCAACCCTATATTGTACGCCTCAGCACACAGTGTGTAGGAAGCCTTACTTTGTTAAAACGATGTGCAATATACCCAAATGGCATGTCTTTTTTTTATTTTTTCATTTTAATAAAATACCATCATCACCTATTTTCAGACACTTCCTGTCTACATGCGCCCTCTCCAGCATTGGCTGCAAATCATCATCGCTCTAAACCGGCTTTCTATGCAATGTGTGCTGGCTAGACCGCCTATAGTTTCAATTAGGAGCTGCAGGTGACCCGGGGACAATTCAGAAGAACAAATAAGGGACAGTCGTCACTCCGTAACAGGAAGTGCCTGAACAAGGATCTCCATGGTGGGATCACCAGGTATATTTCATGAAATCTGCAGTAAAAAAAATGAAAACGAGCTTTTGAAATTTAATGAACATTGTAGGGGAAATGTGTTGGCGGTTTCTTTCTTTTTTTTCCGCTTCAAGAGTGTTTTGCATCCCCATACAAGTCTATAGGAATGCAAAACCTACTTGAAGAAGGTCAACTACAGGTAAAAGATACAAGTCAATGGACCTCAGGAGCATCTCTAACTGACACCATCATCACAAGCCCATATCCTGTGGACACAGACCTAAAGCCTATATCAGGGCTATGCAATTAGCGGACCTCCAGCTGTTGCAAAACTACAAGTCCCATCATGCCTCTGCCTCTGGGTGTCATGCTTGTGGCTGCCAGAGTCTTGCTATGCCTCATGGGACTTGTAGTTCTGCAACAGCTGGAGGTCCACTAATTGCATATCCCTGCCCTTTATGATGAGATAAGCTTTAGCTACCAGGGGGAGGCTGTTCCTGGGTTTGGTGGAGCTCTTTTGAAGTGGATACATTGCCTTTTGTATTGGTGTTACTATCAGGATCTGGTTATATATATATGTAGTTCGGGGACTGTAACCTTTTGCCACCCAAATAATTACTTACTGGAAAAACACCCCTTGAAATTTTCCACGTTACAGCCAAAAATGTAAATGTATTTCATTGGGATTTTATGTGATCAACCAACAAAAAGTGGCACCTAATTGTGAAGTGGAAGGAAAATGATAAATGGTTTTTCAATTTTTTTACAAATAAATATGTGAAAAGTGTGGTGCACATTTGTATTCAGCCCCCTTTACTCTGATACCCCTAACTAAAATCTAGTGGAACCAATTGCCTTCCGAAGTCACCTAATTAGTAAATAGAGTCCACCTGTGTGTCATTTAATCTCAGTATACATACAACTGTTCTGTGAAGCCCTCAGAGGTTTGTTAGAGAACTAGTGAACAAGCAGCATCATGAAGGCCAAGGAACACACCAGACAGGTCAGGGATAAAGTTGTGGAGAAGTATAAAGCAGGGTTAGGTTATAAAAAAAATATCCCAAGCTTTGAACATCTCACGGAGCTCTGTTCAATCCATCATCGGAAAATGGAAAGAGTATGGCACAACTGCAAACCTACCAAGACATGGCCGTCCACCTAAACTGACCGGCCGGGCAAGGAGAGCATTCATCAGAGAAGCAGCCAAGAGGTCCATGGTAACTCTGGAGGAGCTGCAGAGATCCGCAGCTCAGGTGGGAGAATCTGTCCACAGGACAACTATTAGTCGTGTACAAGCGATCGGAAATTCTACCAGCAAAAGACCGATGTGAGCTTTTGGTCGGAAATTCTAACCATGTGTATGCTCCATCGGACTTTTGCTGGCGGAATTCCCACCAGCAAAAAGATTGAGAGCAGGTTCTCTATTTTTCGGTCGGAAAAAGTTCCTACGCATGCTCGGAAGCATTGAGCTTCATTTTCTCGGCTCGTCGTAGTGTTGTACTGTACGTCACCGCGTTCTTGGCGCTCGAAAGTTCAGAGAACTTTTGTGTGACCGTGTGTATGCAGGCCAAGCGTGAGTGGAATTCCGTCGGAAAAACCATCCAAGATTTTTCCAACGGAAATTTCGCTCGTGTGTAAGGGGCATTAGCCGTGCACTCCACAAATCTGGTCTTTATTGAAGAGAGGCAAGAAGAAAGCCATTGTTGAAAGAAAGCCATAAGAAGTCCCTGTTCACTTCCGTGGGCTTTCGCGGAGGCAATGGCATCCCTGGGGGGGCAAGAGGGGGTCCTGACCCCCCCAACATAATTCTGTGTCCCACCATGTGCCCCCCCCCCCCCCCCCCAATAAAAAAAAAATGTTTTGTTTTTTTTTAACAAAAAGGCAATATCTAAGAGGGAGAGCATCCCCAGTCAGCTCCTGCGGGTGATTCCTCCCCCCTCCCTCTGCTCACTGACACTGCATAATGCGAGCGCTCACACAACCACGGCCGCCCGATCTGCTCTTTCCCCTGCATCCTCATTGGCAGGGAGAAGAGCGAGTTGCAGGAAGGACTCCACCAGGACTCTCAGTTACTGAAAAAGCAGACTGATTTCTCCCATCCTTAGGACAGGAGAACCAGCCTGTAAATTCCAAGAGATGCCAGACCAGAGCAGTCAATAGCAGGGGCAGGACAGCAAGAGGAGGCTGGGGAACCCCACAGTGACAGAACACCAGGGCCCGGTGGCAAGACAACCTTTGCAACCCTGATAGTTCTCCCACTGCTTTGGACCCTTATATTTTCTTGGTATGCTGGTGACAAATATCTCTTGTTTTCTGCCACCCTGGGGGGGACCCCAATACAGTAGGAAGGGAGCTCACTGCAGAACATGTGAAGGGGCCGTTGTGGGATCGTAGTAAAGGGCCCCAGAATATATATATATATATATATATATATATATATATATATATATATATGTATGTATATATATATAATTGCATTTTTGTCCCTGTCCCCCTATGTGCCCCCCCTATGAAAGCTGGAGACGCCACTGCGCGGGGGACCTCCAAGACGACAGGAAGGTTGCCCGATGTGGGGTCGTAATAAAGGATTCCACGATGGAAATAAAAGGGCCCTGGGATCAGTGGAAAGGGTCCCAGTCGGGGGCCAGGGAGGCCCTACATGGTTTCTAGTACCAAGGCCCTGAAGGTTCTAGTTACGCCCCTGCTCCTACCCTTACTTTTCTATTGTAAAACCAATTCTTACAACTAATGCCGCGTACACACGAGCGGACATTACGGCGGACTTTGCCCGGCGGACTTTTCGACGTACTTTACGACGGACTTTCTGAATGAACGGACTTGCCTACACACAATCCACCAAAGTCCGTCGAATTCGTACGTGATGACGTACGACCGGACTAAAACAAGGAAGTTCATAGCCAGTAGCCAATAGCTGCCCTAGCGTGGCTTTTTGTCCGTCGAACTAGCATACAGACGGCGGACTTTTCGACCGGACTCGATTTCAACGGATAAATTTGAAACAAGTTTTAAATCTAATTCCGTCCAACTTTTGAGAAAACAAAGTCCGCTGGAGCCCACACACATCGAATTGTCCGACGAAATCCAGTCCGCCGGGCAAAGTCCGCCGTAATGTCCGCTCGTGTGTACGCGGCATAATACTACTCTGACTGGTTTACTACCTTTACAATGCTATTACCACTACCCCCCCCCCCCCCCCCCATTGCCCTGTTTTTACTACTACCCCTAAATTATTGCCCTCACTATGCAATGACTTTTCTTACAGCCTCAGCTCTGACTGCATCTAGCATTCCCCTTACTGCAGGACTGAAGCTGCCACAGTAACTCCTACCCCTGGCGCTTCCCCTGCACATACTGGGGTACTACAACTTTTACTGCCACCACTACTGCCCATACCCTACCACCTGCCTTTACGGGCCAAATCCACTGCGGCTACTTTTTTCTGTATTTAGTTTAACTATAGTTTGGGCTTTTCCTGAAATTGCATTTTACAGTGTGTAATTGTTGTTGTTGGAAGTTTGTGGCTAAAGGATGGAATAACTATCTGTATACATATTCCTGTCTGGAGCCAGAAAAGTTTTAAAGATATAAAAGATCAGAAAGATTTTTATTGTTTTACTGAAAATCCAAGAAATCAGGCAATGCAGGCAGAAAATGTAGCATTAGCACCCTCTGTCGGTTACTGTGGCCCTTTTAAAAGTAATCCCATAGTCCTCCAGCAGGGCGGCGCTATAGAGCAGGCAGTGATTGGCTATCGACTACAAAGAGGAATCCAAAGTTTTAGTGCTGAATGATAAAACGATCGGTTGGACCAGGCACGAGTTCATTAGATATTATATGAACTGTGGATGAAATTCATTTATAATAAATGAACTGAGCAAATCACACCATAGGGCTATATGGTCAGCAAGGATACAGATTGATGGGAGGGGGGTTACAAAACAGGATAAAACAATTTTTTTTTCCTTCATCCACTATGGCCATACTTCACAGAGCCTGAATATGGACACGTGGGACAGGCGGCTCCTCTACTGAGGGATTCCTCATTCTAGAGTGAGGCATTTTAGCTGGATGCCTTCCAAGGACAAGAATGAGATCACATCTGAGGGAAAGCGGGCTGGAAATGAGAAATTCTCTCCGGAAGATAATTGTACGTCAATCTTGTCTTTGTCATACTTGAAGCAAATCTGTAAGAAAAAGAGAAGGCACAATGTCAGCTTGGGCTTAGCGTGATGGACTATAAAAAGTCAACGAGTGTTGGCCGTAGAGACAAAGAGACTCTGCCACCAAGCCATTCATTTCAACAAAAGTCTTTCCATGGGGCGATATGTGCTTGTAACGTATTTTATGTGTTCTTTATTTATATGCTGCAGGAAATTGTTAATGGAAAGAAAAACTGGAAGGATGTGCTTCTGTGCTGCAATGTTATAATGACAGGGTCTCTTTGGGGACAGTGTATCTGTCACCTAGAACAATAACTGGAACCCTAAAGAGATCAATTGGTGTTGGCCAGTTTGGAGTCCCTGTATGCCAGCCAGTTTGACCCAGGGTTCCATGGAATCCGAAAGTTCCTTCAGAGGTTTGCTAGGGGGTTCCTTGAGCTTTGGCTAATTGACCTCCCATTTGATGATGCCTGCCTATTTTTGGGTCCAACGCCACTTGGCAAAGCCAGCTTCCTGACACCAATGGTGTTTTTCACTGTCTGTATGGGTGGCATTTGGACCACCACTGTAAGTGGGGCATTCTTAACACTGGCCACCAATGTAATGGGCCATTGTTTTTCACCGACTGCCAATGAATTGGTTTTATCAGGGGTTCCCCAAGACCTGGAAGTTGTTTCAAGGGTTCCCCTGGGGCAAAAAGGCTGAGAAAAGCTGCTAAATGCCATGCCAGCTACACAGTGTCTTCAGAAGACAATACATGAAGGTAAGATCTGTGCAGGAGACTCGACTGTGCACTGAAACTCTGGCATTTGACAGTGAATCCTAGGGGGCAGGGCTTAATGTCAAAGGGGCTGGACTTAACATTTGATGTGTATACAACAATAGGAATGCTACGCTTCTGTTATCTGCTGATCACCATGACCAAACTATGTCTGCAAAGCATCTAATTTTTGCTCCTTTTTCTATACTGTTTTAAAAAAAAAAATCTCCCCCTTCCAGGGGTCCCAACCCATGTTTGTCCTGATTAGGGCCCCGTCTACCACTGTCCTAGCCAGGGCTTCAATTCATATGCTTTCTTAACGGGGGTCCCATCTACTATGACTGACCTGGGTTTAATGAGAAGTATTGGTGAGAATACGATTATTTTGGGTCAATTGTATCCTATTCTACCCCATAAACATATAAGCCTTGTCACTTTTAGTTTCTGAGGATTTCTGCCCCCAGAGATGAATTTAGATGAACAGAGCACTCACCAGTACTGAAATCCATCCACTGTATCCCCTCCAGTACACACATTGGTATCTCCTCTGTATCCCTCCCAACATAACACACATTGGTCCCTCCCCTTAAACTCACCCAGCTCCCCCATTGGTCCCTCCCCTGATTCCTGCCCTCAGCACACACATTGGTCTTCCTCTGTATACACACATTGGTATCTCCTCTATATTCCTCCCAACATAACACACATTGGTCCATCCCCTGAAACTCACCCAGCTCACCCATTGGTCCCTCCCCTGATTCCTGCCCTCTGCACACACATTGGTCCCTCCCCTGTATACACATATTGATCCCTCCCCTGTATCCTCTCCCAGCACACACATTGGTCCCTCCCCTGTATTCTCCCCCAGCACACACATTGGTCCCTCCCCTGTATCCTCTCCCAGCACACAGATTGGTCCCTCCCCTGTATCCTCTCCCAGCACACAAATTGGTCCCTCCCCTGTATCCTCTCCCAGCACAAACATTGGTTCCTCCCCTGTATCCTCTCCCAGCACACCCATTGGTCACTCCCTGTATCCCTCTCCCAGCACACCCATTGGTCACTCCCCTGTATCCTCTCCCAGCACCCACATTGGTCCCTCCCCTGTATCCTCTCCCAGCACCCACATTGGTCCCTCCCCTGTATCCTCTCCCAGCACACAAATTGGTCCCTCCCTTGTATCCTCTCCCAGCACCCACATTGGTCCCTCCCCTGTATTCTCTCCTAGCACAAACATTGGTCACTCCCTGTATCCCTCTCCAAGCACACCCATTGGTCACTCCCCTGTATCCCTCTCCCATCACCCACATTGGTCCCTCCCCTGTATCCTCTCCCAGCACAAACATTGGTCCCTCCCCTGTATCCTCTCCCAGCACAAACATTGGTCCCTCCCCTGTTTCCTCTCCCAGCACACCCATTGGTCACTCCCTGTATCCCTCTCTCAGCACACCCATTGGTCACTCCCCTGTATCCCTCTCCCAGCACACACATTGGTCCCTGCCCTGTATCCTCTCCCAGCACCCACATTGGTCCCTCCCCTGCATCCTCACCCTGCCCACACATTGGTCCCTTCCCTATATCCTCCCCCCAACACACACATTGGTACCTCCCCTGTATCTTGCCTCAGCACACACATTGATCCCCTGTATCCCATCCCCGGGACCCACATTGGTCCCTCCATAACAAAGTTATAGTATGATACCTATATAGTAAGCGTAGACATACCGAGGTTTCTGACCCCTCCTGGAAGGGGAAGAAGCTCTCCCTCTGCTCCGCTCCCCAGGCGTTGTCCTCCTTCGAGTTGCAGACTATTTTGTGGGTGTCTCCATGAAGGTCAAATCGAGCGTTAAAGTGTAGCAGATAATTCTTGTGATCTTTTCCCAAGTTTATGGCAAATCTAGACAGAAAGAAATGAGAATTATTCTGCTCAGCAGAGATATATTACTCGAGTTGTTCGCCGGCGGTACACCCATTTGGTTTCAATTATATTTTTGAAGATTCAAAACGATAAGGATTTGCTTGAGAAACATTTACAGTATAAAAAAAATGTAGTCCTGGTAATAAATGTCCCCATACCAAGAAATACTTAAGGTGAACCTGCAGCCAGGATATGGACATGCGGCTATTTACATATTTTTAACAAACAGTAAGTAAGCTTTAGGACAATCCCTCACTGACCTTTGTAGTTGCAGCCACTGTGGAACAACTCATCCTGAAAGTTCCCAAGAGAAGCAGTGAACTCATTAAAGTCAGGTCTCAGCTCTCTGCTCTCCCATCTTGCTGTGTGCCTGCTGCTGGGAGAGGGAGGAGGTGAGCTGACCAGCTGAGTCACTGCTTCTTGAGGGAGCATGGTAACCTGAACAAATGCTGGAAAAAGAAGCAGGGTGAGCTGAGCTGCTGCTGGGAGAGGGAGCAGGGTGAGCTGAACTGCTGCTGGAAGAGGGAGCAGGGTGAGCTGAGCTGCTGACTCAACACTGGGAGAGGGAACAGGGTGAAACTGTTGAGTCACTGCTAGGAGAGGGAACAGGGTGAGCTGAGCTTCTGCTGGGAGAGGAAGCAAGGTGAGCTGAGTTGCAATTTACTGCTGGTTGATGAAGCAGGGTGAAGCTGAGTCACTACCAGGAGAGGGAGCAGGGTGAGCTGAGCTGCTGTGTCCCTTCTCAGAGATTGAGAAAGGTGAGATGAGCTACTGCTGGGAGAGGGAGCAGGGTGAAGCTGTTAAGTCACTGCTAGGAGAGGGAACAGGGTGAGCTGAGCTTCTGCTGGGAGAGGAAGCAAGTTGAGCTGAGCTGCAAGTCACTGCTGGTTGATGAAGCAGGGTGAGCTGAGTCAGTGCTGGGAGAGGGAGCAGGGTGAGCTGAGTCAGTGCTGGGAAAGGGAGCAGGGTGAGCTGAATCAGTGCTGGGAGAGGGAGCAGGGTGAGCTGAGTCAGTGCTGAGAGAGAGAGCAGGGTGAGCTGAGTCAGTGCTGGGAGAGGGAGCAGGGTGAGCTCAGCTGCTGAGTCATTGCTTTGGGAGTTAGAAAGGGAAACTAGGCTGAGGAGCTGTCCTAGGAGAAGGAGCTGAACAAACAAGTTAAAGTGGTTGTAAAGGCTCAAGTTTTTTTTTTTTTTTACCTTCATGCATTCTATGCACGAAGGTAAAAAAACCTTCTGTGTGCATCAGCCCCCCAATACTTGCCTGAGCTCCATCTCGGTGAAGCAATGTGCACGAGAGTGCAGGCTCTGCCGGGGCTCTTCCTGCTCATTGGCTGAGACAGCAGCCATGAGCCATTGGCTCCCGCTACCTTTTATATCACTTTCAAGGTGGGAAGACGAGCTGAGCTGCTTAGTCACTGCTGGGAGAGGGAGATGGGGAAGCTGAGCTGAGAACTCACTACTACTTTGCGAAATTTCACTCCCTTTAGTCCATTCCAAGGGTGTCTGAACCTCTGACTACGTACCTGATAGTGTTGAAGTGCTTTTACTGTAAATTTTGGTGATGAATTACTCCACGCTGCCTGCAGCTACAAAGATTAGCGGGGTCCAGTAGGAGAAAAAGAAGACGGAATTTATGTCTTGTTCCCACACCTACAGCACATATTCTGGATGGTGCATCTGGTAGAAGTAAACCATAAAGCTAGTGATATACAGTGGGGGAAAGTAATGATTTAATACCCTGCAGATTTTGTAAGTTTGCCCACTTACAATGAAATGAAGGGTCTATAATTTTTATCATAGGTGTATTTTTATATGATAGAGACAGAATATCAACCAAAAATCCAGAAAAAACACGATACAAATGTTATAAATTGAGTTGCAGTTCAGTGAGTAAAATACGTATTTGATCCCCTACCAACCAACAAGAATTTTGGCTCCCACTGGCTACAGTAGGTGCTCATGTGGTACTCAGATTGGCCCTGTCAATGTAAGAAGGAGCTCCTAACGACAACTCGTTATGTGTATAAAAGACACCTGTCCACAGATTCATGGGCAAGAGCTGTCAAAGGACATCAGGGACAAGAATGTAGACCTGCACAAGGCTGGAATGGGATACAAGACCATCAGCTTGGTGAGAAGGAGGCAACTGTTGGAGCGATTATTCGCAAATGGAAGGAATAACCACCAATCGCCCCTCGGTCTGGAGCTCCATGCAAGTTTTGGCCTCATGGGGTGAGGATGATCATGAGAAAAGTGAGGGATCACCCCAGAACTACATGGGAGGAGCTTGCGAATGATCTCAAGGCAGTTGGGACCACAGTCATCAAACAGACCATTGGTAACACAATACGCCACCATGGATTAAAATCCTGCAAGGTCCCCCTCTTCAAAAAGGCACATGTAGAGGCCTGTCTGAAGTTTGCCAATGAACATCTAAATGATTCAGTGAAGGAGTGGAAGAAAGTGCTGTGGTCAGATGAGACCACGATTGAGCTCTTTTGTCAGAACCTGGGACCTCTCTTCTGTGTCTGGCGTTGACTCTTTCCACTGAGTTATCTGGGATGCTGGAAAACTATGATCTATTAGACAATCCTATCCGATCCATTGGACCACCCTGCCTTGTCTCTTGATTGCTTTTGAACCTTGAACTCCTTGCTCCTCCCATGAACTTCCTAAATAAGCCTTGTCTCAGCACTTCCTCTTTGCCAGGTGATTGTGCTTTCTAAGCCAGTGCTCTTGTCGTCCCTGCTGCTGTCCGTTTTGTGCTACCACTCGTGATCGACCCTTGGCTTGTTCCTTGACTACTCTACTGCCTGATCCCAACCTGCAACTACTCGTTACTGACCTTTTGGCTTGTTTACTGACCACGCTGCTATTTGATCCTTATCTGCTCATCTGCTACTTTCTCACACCCTTATGGGGCAAGCCTGAGGACCGCAACCTGGTACTAACACGCAGCTAAATCCTTCTTCATCATCAGGAGCTCTGGTGAACACCGGTTAGTACTTAGACTCACCACCTCAGGTGAGCCTGTGTCATGTACCAGGGTGACTGCCTGTGTGCCTATCCTGCTGGTCGTTGGTAGTCCTGCAACTGCTATAGCAACAGGTCTTCAAGCCTGACGCCTGATCGTGACATCTTTGGCATTAACTTGACTTGTTGTGTTTGGAGGAAGAAAAATGCTGACTATGACCCTAAGAACACCATCCCTACAGTCAAGCATGGAGGTGGAAATGTTATGCTTTGGGACTGTCTTTCTGCTAAAGGTACAGGCTGACTTTGCCGCATTGAGGGGCCAATGGACGGGGCCATGTATTGTAAAATCTTGGATGAGAACCTTCTTCCCTCAGCCAGAACACTGAAGATGGGTCATGGATGGGTCTTCCAGCATGACAATGACCCAAAACATACCGCCAAGGCAATAAAGGAGTGGCTTAAAAAGAAGCACATTAAGGTCATGGAGTGGCCTAGCCAGTCTCCAGGCCTTAATCCTCTAGAAAATTTATGAAGGGAGCTGAAACTTCGAGTTGCCAAGAGACAGCCAAGAAACCTTAAGGATTTAGAGAAGATCTGTAAAGAAGGGTGGACCAAAATCCCTCCTGAGATGTATGCAAACCTGGTCACCAACTACAAGAAACGTCTGACCTCTGTGCTTGCCAACAAGGGTTTCTCCACCAAGTACCAAGTCATGTTTTCCTTGGGGATCAAATACTGTCACTCAGTTTATAACATTTGTACCGTGTTTTATTTTTTTTTTCTGGATTTTTGGTTGATTTTCTGTCTCTATCATATAAAATACACCTATGATAAAAATGATAGACCCTTCATTCCTTTGTAAGTGGGCAAACTTACAAAACTGCAGGGGATCAAATCATTATTACATTACTTTCCACATTGTATTCCCTGACAAATAGGATTTTCTGCTAAGATAACCCAAGATGTCTGCCCAACAGTAGATAAAGTGCTCTGAGGTCCCCGGGAGAAATGTGCTAACGAAATATTAATAGCTGAGTCATAATTTTGGATAAAATTGATTATTAAAAATTTGGAGCTGGACATTCCGTTCCCATCCTCCCTTACATATGTGACACTTCTATACGGTGTCATACATGGACAAAGAAGTCCTGGAAATCCACCTCCATCGGGTGTAGGCACAATGGCAGGGAGGAAATTCCCGGAGGTCTCTGCTGATCAGACTGATGGAGGGATGTAGGACGGGTAGAGGGAGAGTGTAGAATGGAGTCATTTGGATTGTCAGGTGTCATTGGTCAGATGTCATTGGTCAGATGTCATTCGTCAGATGGCAGGTGTCTTATGTAATTTGTCAGGTGGTGGCTGTTAAGTCATCAGACAACTTGGATTGGGATGATATTTTGTCACAACGTAGAAGGACAAATGTTCGCACTAAAATTTTTTGGAGCGAAACACTTCGATGTCAGGTTTTATTTGAAGTCCGATGAGTAGTCTGGACTATACTGTACACAGAGCTCACCTTTCTACTGTTGTAAGTTGTACTTTTGGAAAGTTGTTGTAATATACAGAGAGCGGGCGTATATTGTATAATAAGTAGGCTACAACCATGACCTACCCTTTACAGCCCTCCGGAATGATGGCCTTCACCTCCACACAGTGACCACTCTGGAGGTTGAGGTGATTTAAGACAACGCCCTGTATAAGAGAAAGAAGAGAATTATTACACCCTGTATAATAGAGGGGGGGGGGGTGAGTATTGCACCCTGTTAAATAGAGGGGGGGTTGATTATTACACCCTGTATAACAGAGGGGGAGGAGTTGAGTACTGCACCCTGTAAAATAGGGGGGGGGGGATGATTATTACACCCTGTGTAATGGAGGGGGGGGGGGTTATTACACCCTGTATAATAGAGGGAGAGGAGGTGAGTATTGCACCCTGTAAAATAGGGGGGGGGGTGATTATTACACTCTGTATAATGAGGGGGGGGTGAATATTAGATTATAATAGAGAGAGATATTTATTGCACCCTATATAATAGAGAGGGGGTGATTAACGCATACTTTTTAATAATAGGGGGTGGGTGATTAATAATAGAGGGGGAGGGGGGTGATTATCACACTCTGTATACTCCGGGGGGGGGGGGGGGGGTTGTTAGTGATTATTACACCCTGTATAATAATAATAGAGGGGGAGATTATTACACCCTGTATAAAAAGGGGTGATTATCAGATCATAATAGAGAGAGAAATATTTATTGCACCCTGTATAATAGGGGGGTGATTATTACACCCTGTATAATAGGGGGGTGATTATTACACCCTGTATAATAGAGGGGGGGGGGTGATTATTACACCCTGTATAATAGACGGGGGGGGGGGTAATTATTACACCCTGTATAATGGGGGGGGGGATTATTACACCCTGTATAATAGAGGGAGGGGGTGATTATTACACCCTGAATAATAGAGGGGGGGGGTAATTATTACACCCTGTATAATAATAATAGAGGGGGAGATTATTACACCCTGTATAATAGAGGGGGGGTGATTATTACACCCTGTATAATAGGGGGGGGGGTGATTATTAGATCATAATAGAGAGAGAAATATTTATTGCACCCTGTATAATAAGGGGGGTGATTATTACACCCTGTATATAAGAGGGGGGGTGATTATTACACCCTGTATAATAGGGGGGTGATTATTACACCCTGTATAATAGAGGGGGTGATTATTACACCTTGTATAATAGAGGGGGGTAATTATTACACCCTGTATAATGGGGGGGTGATTATTACACCCTGTATAATAGAGGGGGGGGGGGGGTAATTATTACACCCTGTATAATAGGGGGTGATTATTACACCCTGTATAATAGAGGGAGGGGGGTAATTATTACACCCTGTATAACAGAGGGGGGGGGTGATTATTACAACCTGTATAATGGGGGGGGGGGGGTAATTATTACACCCTGTATAATAGAGGGAGGGGGGTAATTATTACACCCTGTATAACAGAGGGGGGGGGGGTGATTATTACAACCTGTATAATAGAGGGGGGGGGGTAATTATTGCACCTTGTATAATAGGGGGGGGGCGATTATTACATTCTGTATAATGGGGGGGTGATTATTACACCTTGTAAAACAGAGGGGGGCAATTATTACACCCTTTATAATAGGGGGGGTCATTATTACACCCTGTATAATAGAGGGCGGGTGATTATTACACCCTGTATAATAGAGGGGGGTGATTATTACACCCTGTATAATAGAGGGGGGCAATTATTACACCCTTTATAATAGGAGGGGTCATTATTACACCCTGTATAATAGAGGGGGGGTGATTATTACACCCTGTATAATAGAGGGGGGTGATTATTACACCCTGTATAATAGAGGGGGTGATTATTACACCCTGTATAATAGAGGGGAGGGGGTGATTATTACACAGTGTATATTAGAGGGGGCGATTATTACACCATGTATAATAGAGGGGGGGGGTAATTATTACACCATGTATAATAGAGGGGGGGTGATTATTACACCCTGTATAATAGGGGGGGGTGATTATTACACCCTGTATAACAGAGGGGGGGGGTGATTATTACACCCTGTATAATGGGGGGGGGTGATTATTACACCCTGTATAATGGGAGGGGGGGTGATTATTACACCCTGTACAATAGGGGGGTGATTATTACACCCTGTATAATAGGGGGGTGATTATTACACCCCGTATAAGAGAGGGGGTGATTATTACACCCTGTATAATAGAGGGGGGGGGGTAATTGTTGCACCCTGTATAATAGAGGGGGGGGTAATTGTTGCACCCTGTATAATAGAGGGGGGGTAATTATTACACCCTGTATAATAGAGGGGGGTGATTATTACACCCTGTATAATAGAGGGGGGTGATTATTACACCCTGTATAATAGAGGGGGGGTGATTATTACACCCTGTATAATAGAGGGGGGGGTAATTATTACACCCTGTATAATAGAGGGAGGAGGGTGATTATTACACCCTGTATAATAGAGGGGGGGGGTGATTATTACACCCTGTATAACAGAAGGGGGGGTGATTATTACACCCTGTATAATAGGGGGGGGGTGATTATTAGATCATAATAGAGAGAGAAATATTTCTCGCACCCTGTATAATAGAGGGGGGTGAATATTACATCCTGTATAACAGAGGGGGGGGGGGGGTGAATATTACACCTTGTATAATAGAAGGGGGTGTTTATTACACCATGTATAATAGAGGGGGGGTGATTATTACACCCTGTATAATAGATGGGGGGGTAGTTATTACACCCTGTATAATACAGGGGGGGTGATTATTACACCCTGTATAATAGAGGGGGGGTGATTATTACACCCTGTATAATAGAGGGGGTGGTTATTACACCCTGTATAATAGAGGGGGGGGGGGTGATTATTACACCCTGTATAATAGGGAGGGGGGTAATTATTACACCCTGTATAATAGAGGGGGGGGGGGTAATTATTGTACCCTGTATAATAGAGGGGGGGGGGTAATTATTGCACCCTGTATAATAGAGGGGGGGGGGTGATTATTACATCCTGTATAATAGAGGAGGGGGGTAATTATTGCTCCCTGTATAATAGAGGGGGGGGGGGTGATTATTACACCTTGTATAATAGAGGGGGGTGATTATTACACCCTGTATAAGAGAGGGGGTGATTATTACACCCTGTATAATAGAGGGGGGGGGGTAATTGTTGCACCCTATATAATAGAGGGGGTAATTATTACACCCTGTATAATAGAGGGGGGGGTGATTATTACACCCTGTATAATAGGGGGGGGTAATTATTACACCCTGTATAATAGGGGGGTGATTATTACACCCTGTATAATAGGGGGGGGGATTATTACACCCTGTATAATAGAGGGGGTGATTATTACACCCTGTATAATAGAGGGGGGGGGGGTAATTATTACACCCTGTATAATGGGGGGGGTAATTATTACACCCTGTATAATGGGGGGGGGTAATTATTACACCCTGTATAACAGAAGGGGGGGTGATTATTACACCCTGTATAATAGGGGGGGGGTGATTATTACACCCTGTATAATAGAGGGGGGTGATTATTACACCCTGTATAGTAGAAGGGGGTGGTTATTACACCCTGTATAATAGAGGGGGGTGATTATTACACCCTGTATAATAGGGAGGGGGGGTAATTATTGCACCCTGTATAATAGAGGGGGGGGGGTAATTATTGCACCCTGTATAATAGAGGGGGGGTGATTATTACACCCTGTATAATAGAGGGTGGGGTAATCATTGCTCCCTGTATAATAGAGGGGGGTGATTATTACACCCTGTATAAGAGAGGGGGTGATTATTACACCCTGTATAATAGAGAGGGGGGTGATTATTACACCCTGTATAATAGAGGGGGGGTAATTGTTGCACCCTGTATAATAGAGGGGGTGATTATTACACCCTGTATAATAGAGGGGGGGGGTAATTGTTGCACCCTGTATAATAGAGGGGGGGGGGTGATTATTACACCCTGTATAATAGAGGGGGGGGTAATTATTACACCCTGTATAATAGGGGGGGGGGGGGTAATTATTACACCCTGTATAATAGGGGGGGGATTATTACACCCTGTATAATAGGGGGGGGGTAATTATTACACATTGTATAATAGAGGGGGTGATTATTACACCCTGTATAATAGAGGGGGGGGGGTAATTATTACACCCTGTATAATGGGGGGTAATTATTACACCCTGTATAATGGGGGGGGGTAATTATTACACCCTGTATAATGGGGGGGGGGGTGATTATCACACCCTGTATAATAGAGGGGGGTGAATATTACATCCTGTATAACAGAGGGGGGGGGGGTGAATATTACACCCTGTATAATAGAGGGGGGGGTAATTATTACACCATGTATAATAGAGGGGGGGGGGTTGATTATTACACCCTGTATAATAGGGAGGGTAATTATTAGATTATAATAAAGAGAGAAATTATTACACATTGTAAAATGGGGAGGGGGGGGGGGGTTGTTGTGAATATTACACATTATATAGACACAGAAGAGCCGTCTCTCTCGGTTGAAGTCTCGGCACTTCGTCTATATTCGGGAATTTTGGCGGCGGCGCTGACATCACATTTTGGCATTGTTGGGTCCTTTGTGTGAGAAGCTCAGATATTCAGATATCTCCATCACATCCAATGACAGATCAATGACCGGACAATATACAAATCCTCTCTCCTATAATGTTCATGTCATGTATGTCGGCTGCCCAGACCTTTTATAGAAGTTCTAGTTCTCCTATTTATCCCACACAGTCAGACGAGGCCCATTACTGGCCGGCACAATCCGCACCGTATGTATGATTACTAATGATTGTGGGTTTGGTTTGTACAGTACGAATGTAACTCTAGTCATGATGTTAGTTTGTGGTCACGAGTACATCAGATATCTATTAAAGTGAACTGTCTGGAATATCCCCCCCCACCACCCCCTTCCCCACCCCCGGCTTCCATCCAGCAGAGAAGGAGTTATTGATGCGGCACAATGGATTACCCCGGAGGGGCTGGACGTGCCACGTCTCAGAATAGAACCGTTATATTTATAAAACTGCACCGACCGAGCAACACATGGTTAATATAATCACAGATGGGGAGGGGGAGGCACGGAAATAATGAGTCACCGAGGCCAAGTGCAGAGGAGACGAGCGTCTGCGCCATACCCGTATATACATCTATATACCTAATACTGACGCAAGATGTGCCCTGCTCTGTGCCAGGACATCACAATTCATGCATCACACCCAAAATAACCTGAATAACTGGAAGGTCAAGAACTAAAAAAATTACCTACAGTACACTCAGCAACCCTACACCAATCTATGCCCACACCCAGCAACCCTACACCAATCTATGCCCACTCCCAGCAACCCTACACCAATCTATGCCCACACTCAGCAACCCTACACCCACCACTGCCCTCACCCAGCAACCCTACACCAATCTATGCCCACACCCAGCAACCCTACACCAATCTATGCCCACTCCCAGCAACCCTACACCAATCTATGCCCACACTCAGCAACCCTACACCCACCACTGCCCTCACCCAGCAACCCTACACCAATCTATGCCCACACCCAGCAACCCTACACCAATCTATGCTGACACCCATCAACCCTACACCAAACTATGCCGACACCCAGCAACCCTACACCAATCTATGCCCACACCCAGCAACCCTACACCAATCTATGCCCACACTCAGCAACCCTACACCCACCGCTGCCCATACCCAACAGCCCTACACCAATCTATGCCCACACCCAGCAACCCTACACCAATCTATGCCGACACCCAGCAAACCTACACCAATCTATGCCGACACCCAGCAACCCTACACCAATCTATGCCGACACCCAGCAACCCTACACCAATCTATGCCCACACTCAGCAACCCTACACCCACCGCTGCCCACACCCAGCAACCCAACACCAATCTATGCGCACACTCAGCAACCCTACACCCACCACTGTCAACACTCAGCAACTCTACACTCACCACTGTCCACACCCAGCAACCCTTCACCCACTACTGCCCACACCAAGCAACCCTTCACCCACCACTGCACACACCCAGCAACCCTTCACCCACCACTGTTCACACCCAGCAACCCTTCACCCACTACTGCACACACCCAGCAACCCTACACCCACCACTGCCCACACCCAACAACCCTACACCAATCTATGCCCACACCCAGCAACCCAACACTTAGCAACCCTACACCCACCACTGCCAACAATCAGCAACCCTACACTCATCACTGGCCACACCCAGCAACCTTTCACCCACCAACCCTTCACCCACTTCTGCACACACCGAGCAGCCCTACACCCACCACTGCCAACACTTAGCAACCCTACACTCATCACTGCCCACACCCAGCAACCTTTCACCCATCACTGACCACACCCAGCAACCCTTCACCCACTTCTGCACACACAGAGCAACCCTACACCCACCACTGCCCACACCCAGCTACCCTATACCAATCTATACCCACACCCACTGCTGCCCACACCCAGCAACCCTACACCAATCTATGCCGACACCCAGCAACCCTACACCCACCACTGCCAACACTCAGCAACCCTACACTCATCACTGGCCACACCCAGCAACCCTTCACTCACTTCTGCACACACCGAGCAACCCTACACCCGCCACTGCCCACACCCAGCTACCCTATACCAATCTATGCCCACACCCAGCAAACCTACACCAATCTATACCCACACCCAGCAAACCTACACCTACCACTGCCCACACCCAGCAACCCTATACCAGCCTATGCCCATACCCAGCCACCCAACACCCACCACTGCCCACACCCAACAACCCTACACCCACCACTGCCCACCTCCAGCAACCCTTCACCAACCACTGCCCACACCCAGCAAGCCTACACCCACCACTGCCCAAACCCAGCAAGCCTTCACCCACCACTGCCCACACCCAGCAACTCTACACCCATGACTGCCCACATGCACCAACCTTATACCCACCACTACCCACACCCACCACTTCCCACATGCAGCAACCCTATACCCACCACTACCCACACCCACCACTGCCCAAACTAAGCAAACCTTCACCCACCACTGTCCACACACAGCAACCCTATACCCAGCAACCATACACCCACCACTGCCCACACCCATTAACTCTCTACCCTCCACTACCAACACCCAGCAACCCTACACCCACCACTGCCCACACCCAGCAACACTATACCTACCACTGTACACACCCAGTAACCCTCTACCCACCAATGCCCACACCCACCTGCATTATAAAAACCAATGCCCACACCCAGCAGCCCTCTACCCACCGCTGCCTAAAACCCACAATCTCCATTTGCTCAGCTTTTGCAGCTCCCGCCGGTGCTCATACTCACGTCAGCTGCCATCGTGGTCTTCTAGCAGAGAAACTTGTGAACAGCTGCACTTCTACTTCTTCATATATAGGACGTCTGCTCAGCCAGGAGGAGGGATCACCCCTCCCAGCGCTCCCTGGACTGAGAATTGTTCCAGAACCCTTCATTACAGAGAATGAATGGAAATGAGAGTACAGTGTGACTGGGCACGGGCGGTCCATCGTCATTCCTCTATGATGTCATCACTGACCACACACAACAAGGGGACAAAGGATGACCATCCTCATCAAAGGATACAAGCCAGGCAAACTCCTTCCTACAATACAAAGTAACAAATTACATTACATGAGATATTATCACATCACCTGAGACTCCCGACGTTGCATGCAATGCGTGGCATCAAATGAGACGCACGCCATCGCATGAGACACATGACATCACATGAGACACATGACATCACATGCAATGCGTGGCATCAAATAAGACGCACGCCATCGCATGAGACACATGACATCACATGCAATGCGTGGCATCAAATGAGACGCACGCCATCGCATGAGACACATGACATCACATGAGACACATGACATCACATGCAATGCGTGGCATCAAATGAGACGCACGCCATCGCATGAGACACATGACATCACATGCAATGCGTGGCATCAAATGAGACGCACGCCATCGCATGAGACACATGACATCACATGCAATGCGTGGCATCAAATGAGACGCACGCCATCGCATGAGACACATGACATCACATGCAATGCGTGGCATCAAATGAGACGCACGCCATCGCATGAGACACATGACATCACATGCAATGCGTGGCATCAAATGAGACGCACGCCATCGCATGAGACACATGACATCACATGCAATGCGTGGCATCAAATGAGACGCACGCCATCGCATGAGACACATGACATCACATGCAATGCGTGGCATCAAATGAGACGCACGCCATCGCATGAGACACATGACATCCCATGCAATGCGTGGCATCAAATGAGACGCACGCCATCGCATGAGACACATGACATCACATGCAATGCGTGGCATCAAATGAGACGCACGCCATCGCATGAGACACATGACATCACATGCAATGCGTGGCATCAAAAGAGACGCACGCCATCGCATGAGACACATGACATCACATGCAATGCGTGGCATCAAATGAGACGCACGCCATCGCATGAGACACATGACATCACATGCAATGCGTGGCATCAAATGAGACGCACGCCATCACATGAGACACATGACATCACATGCAATGCGTGGCATCAAATGAGACGCACGCCATCGCATGAGACACATGACATCCCATGCAATGCGTGGCATCAAATGAGACGCACGCCATCACATGAGACACATGACATCACATGCAATGCGTGGCATCAAATGAGACGCACGCCATCGCATGAGACACATGACATCACATGCAATGCGTGGCATCAAATGAGACGCACGCCATCGCATGAGACACATGACATCCCATGCAATGCGTGGCATCAAATGAGACGCACGCCATCGCATGAGACACATGACATCACATGCAATGCGTGGCATCAAATGAGACGCACGCCATCGCATGAGACACATGACATCACATGCAATGCGTGGCATCAAATGAGAAGCACGCCATCGCATGAGACACATGACATCACATGCAATGCGTGGCATCAAATGAGACGCACGCCATCGCATGAGACACATGACATCACATGCAATGCGTGGCATCAAATGAGACGCACGCCATCGCATGAGACACATGACATCACATGCAATGCGTGGCATCAAATGAGACGCACGCCATCGCATGAGACACATGACATCACATGCAATGCGTGGCATCAAATGAGACGCACGCCATCGCATGAGACACATGACATCACATGCAATGCGTGGCATCAAATGAGAAGCACGCCATCGCATGAGACACATGACATCACATGCAATGCGTGGCATCAAATGAGACGCACGCCATCGCATGAGACACATGACATCACATGCAATGCGTGGCATCAAATGAGACGCACGCCATCGCATGAGACACATGACATCACATGCAATGCGTGGCATCAAATGAGACGCACGCCATCGCATGAGACACATGACATCACATGCAATGCGTGGCATCAAATGAGACGCACGCCATCGCATGAGACACATGACATCACATGCAATGCGTGGCATCAAATGAGAAGCACGCCATCGCATGAGACACATGACATCACATGCAATGCGTGGCATCAAATGAGACGCATGCCATCGCATGAGACACATGACATAAAATGGGACGCATGGCATCACATGATACACAAGACATCAACTGAGAAACATGGCATCAAATGAAACACGTGACATCAAATGTGACGCATGACACCACATGAGACGCATGTCATGTCATAAGACACGTGACATTAAATCAGAGGCATGGCATCACATGAGACGCATGGCATCAAGTGAGACGCATGGCATCACATGAGACGCATGGCATCAAGTGAGACGCATGGCATCAAGTGAGACGCATGTCATCTCATAAGACACGTGACATTAAATCAGAGGCATGGCATCACATGAGACGCATGGCATCACATGAGACGCATGGCATCAAGTGAGACGCATGGCATCACATGAGATGCATGGCATCAAGTGAGACGCATGGCATCACATGAGACGCATGGAATCAAGTGAGACGCATGGCATCACATGAGACGCATGGCATCAAGTGAGACGCATGGCATCAAGTGAGACGCATGTCATCTCATAAGACACGTGACATTAACCGCTTCAGCCCCGGAAGATTTTACCCCCCTTCCTGACCAGAGCACTTTTTTGCGATTTGGCACTGCGTCACTTTAACTGACAATTGCACGGTCGTGCGACGTTGCACCCAAACAAAATTGACGTCCTTTTTTTCCCCACAAATAGAGCTTTCTTTTGGTGGTATTTGATCACCTCTGCGGTTTTTATTTTTTGCGCTATAAACAAAAAAAAAGCGACAATATTGAAAAAAATGCAATATTTTTAACTTTTTGCTATAATAAATATCCCCCAAAAATATATAAAAAAACTATTTTTTTCCATCAGTTTAGGCCGATATGTATTCTTCTACATATTTTTGGTAAAAAAAAATGCAATAAGCGTATATTGATTGGTTTACGCAAAAGTTATAGCTACAAAATAGGGGATATTTTTATGACTTTTTTATTATTCATTTTTTTTTTTTACTAGTAATGGCGGCGATCTGCGATTTTTATCAGGACTATGGCAGAAACGTCAGACAATTTTGACACATTTTTGGGACCATTGGCATTTTTACAGCGATCAGTGCTATAGAAAATGCACTGATTACTGTAAAAATGTCACTGGCAGGGAAGGGGTTAACACTAGGGGGCGATCAAGGGGTTAACTGTGTTCCCTAGTGTGTGTTCTAACTGAAGGGGGGGGGGGGACTGTGTAGGGGAGATGATAGATCGCTGTTCATACTCTGTATGAACAGACGATCTGGCTGTTCTCCCCTCAGAGAACCGGTACACACACAGAACCCGGTTCTCCGTGTGCCCCGAGCGATCGCGGGAGCCCCTAGTGGCCAAAATCTAGAAGCGACGTAACATGACGGCGATTCGCGCAGCCGAGCCATGTTGCCGCAGTACAACTGCGGCGGATTACTATTTGTTCTTTTCTATGCTGACATCTAGTGGTGGTTTAGGGCCACTAAAACCTGTTGACTTATGATTTGGTATCTCCCCGAGTTCCGCCCTCCTTTTTAGTGCTAGTTGGTGCAGCTCTAGACAGACCCTCCAGCGTTTCTTCCACGTTCCCTCAGTCAGTTCTTTGCAAAGACAGAATGTAGGAAAGTAATTATTTTCTTACAATTTTTAAAAGACTGAACAAACATCTTCTGTACTGCCCTTATCTGAAATTAAAATTGTGGGATCAGCTTGTGTTGACTTCTGTATTGATGAGCTAAGCTGCCTATGGGTGGTGCCAAGTCAGCAGTTGATTAAAGAAGACTGGGTCTATTGAAGTATGTCAATGCATAAAACAGCATTTGAAAAAGAACACAGATACACCATGAAATGTTCCTGTTTTCTGCTGATACAAAGTCTTCTTTGATTTAACAAAAAGTTTCCTATAATTTCACATTGAAAAAAAATACAATTCACACAGCAGGGGAGGTAATACTGCAGTATATGTAAGAGCTATAAAAATGTGTAATAATAATCATAGTGTGTGACTGTGGTGGGGCCCAATCTGAGGTGGCTCGCCACCTCCTGCTCTTGGATGGCGGGTCAGCAAACCTGGAGCGCGGGTTCCAGACCCGCCATCCCTGAGCATCAGTGTGAAGAACGGAGCCGACCATAGAGGAAGCGGAGCCGATGATTCCAGTATAGTGCCGGCTCCTGTCATAGGAGGAGTGATACCAAATGTACTCCACCTGTGACAGTTCCCGGCACGATACAGGAAGCATCGGCTCTGCTTTCTACTGCAGACGCGTACCCCCAGCAGTACCAACCGACAGTGCCAACCGGCAGTACCCACCAGCAAAACCCACTGGCAGTACCAGCCGGCAGTAGCCACCGGCAGTACCCACTAGAAATACCCACCAGCAGTACCCACCAGCAGTACTTACTGGCAGTACCCGCCAGCAGTGCCCACCAGCAGTACCCACCAGCAAAACCCACTGGCAGTAGCCACCGGCAGTACCCACCAGCAGTGGCAACTAGGAATACCCACCAGCAGTACCCACCAGCAGTTCTTACCGGCAGTACCCGCCAGCAGTGCCCACCAGCAGTACCCACCAGCAAAACCCACTGGCAGTACCAGCCAGCAGTACCCAGCGGCAATACCCACCAGCAGTAACCACCAGCAAAACCCACTGGCAGTACCAGCCAGCAGTGCCCACCGGCAGTACCCACCAGCAGTGCCCACCAACAGTACCCACCAGTAAAACCCACTGGCAGTACCAGCCAGCAGTGCCCACCGGCCATACCCACCAGCAGTGCCCACCAGCAGTACTCACCAGCAAAACCCACTGGCAGTACCAGCTGGCAGTAGCCACTGGCAGTACCCACCAGCAGTGCCCACTAGGAATACCCACCAGCAGAACTTACCGGCAGTACCCACTGGCAGTACCAGCCAGCAGTGCCCACCGGCAGTACCCACCAGCAGTGCCAACCGGCAGTACTCACCAGCAGTACCTGCCCTGGAGGACAGCCAGCAGCCGCTGCCAGACATACCCACCTGGGGGATAGCAGCAGCTAGTGATACCTGCAGGAATCCTGAGAAAGAAGTGAAGATTGAGGTCAGTCTATAGAGCGGTAGATGTAAAAAGACTTGTGCCCGTTTACACCCGCTTATCTCCAATCCGATCTGCTTAAAAAAACAGAAGGAGATCCGTCCCCTTCTGTCTGGGCGGATCGGAGAGCCTGTAGAGTAGAGCGGGCTGCGCCCGTGTCTGCTCTGCTTATGTGAAGTGGATACAGACCTGTCATCTGCCCGCTCCGCTCATTGTGGCCCGCGAACAGTTACCAAGTCGCAAAAGCAGCCTTAGCTCCTCAAAAAGTTGGGCCCCCCTGCATTAGAGTGTAAGCTCCTCTGCTGCAGATACTAATGTATGGACTCAGTGTTCTCTGTACAGCACTGCGGTATATGTCAGAGCTATATAAGTGTATAATAATAGTGTGTGACTGTGGGGGGGGGACATTAGAGTGTAAGCTCCTCTGGTACAGAGACTGATG
Source organism: Lithobates septentrionalis (assembly GCA_037952835.1). Taxonomy (NCBI): domain Eukaryota; kingdom Metazoa; phylum Chordata; class Amphibia; order Anura; family Ranidae; genus Lithobates; species Lithobates septentrionalis. The sequence continues at coordinate 190,135 of JBBDGP010004084.1, read as the reverse complement.
TGACTGGCTCATTGTTCTCTGTACAGCACTGCGGTATATGTCAGAGCTATATAAAGGTGTAATAATGGTGTGTGACTGTGGTGGGGACATTAAAGGGTGTACAGGAAGATTTCACATTGCAGATTCTGCAGATGTGTGAGTTGGCGGAAGTGAAGGCAGTTTTCTTGTGGTTTGGCTGCTCTCTCTGTGTGTCATGTGGAGATATCCAGGGGGCACAAATCCGGGACATTCACTGAAATGTGACAGTCATGGGGACACAGAGAGGTGACACCCGATGGAGGATCACACCCTGGTCCATCTATTATACAACACACAGGTTTTCCTGTACATAAGGCTCATAGTAGATGAGGAGTGATCTGTGCTGTGTGTTCTATGCACTGTACTTATTGTGCACCTGGGTGGCTTGGGACATCTATGCACCTGGCTGTGGATGTTGAATGATGTCTGTGCACCTGGCTATGGGTGACATGAAATATTTGTTCACATGGCTGTGAGAGGCATGGGACATCTGTGTACCTGGGTATGGGTAGAGTGGCTTAGGACATCTTTGCACCAGTCTGCGGATGTTGTTTGTAAACTGTGCACCTGACTTTGGGAAGCATGTGGTGTCTGTGCACCTGGCTATGGGTAGCATAAACTATCTGTACACATGGCTTTGAGTGGTGTGAGCATAGACATGCGCAGGGGGTGAGCCAGGTGTGCCTGGGCACACCCTAATCCGGGGGGGTTGGCAACTGGTACAGGTGCCTGTACCGATCGGCAGGTGATTGGTAGATCATAATCCTTCCATGGCGACTCCCGGAACTGTAACGAGCCCCTTGCTCGCTCGGTTCCACTCTCCCGACACTCCTCTGCTCTATAGAATCAGATTGCAACATCTGATTGTTCGGCCATCCAATGCTCCGGGATTAGAACTACAGCTATGTGCCGTTCTAACCCAGTTGTGATAGCTCAGAACAAACACCAGGCAGGCTGTATGTAAGTTCAACCAGGAATCTCCTTTATTCAAAAATACAGGCTCTTTTATACACTAACAGTGGAGGTGCAGACCTCCGGCTCATACTACTCTAACAATACACCTGTAACCTAATTAACCTAATTAACATGGGCTAATTAACTAATCCCTTTAGACAGTTTAGATGACTCAGACATGACCTTTAGGCCAGACTGGCCGTCTTGTAGCTTAGAACCCCCAATCAACATTATCACAATAGCAGAGTTAATTAAACACAAACAACAATGGGGATCTAATGACTCTTAGATCCCATACTAGAGACTTATTTACAATACACATTTTAGCAGACAACAGACAGGTAACTGGAATTGATGACATTAGCATTTAACAGTAGGAGTCCCAACGGTATGAATCAGTTACTATTCCAATATGGCAAATCCAGGGTCCCCAGAGTCTGTGTGTCCTGGGGGACCAGGACCCGAATCCACAGTAATACCACCTCAAGGGTCCCCAGGCATACAGCTCACAAAGAACACCGTTCCCCCAAATGCCAGGGCCCACGATCGATCGGCAAGAGGCTAGCATACAGTCCCCTCCAAAAGTCTCTCTCCCGGCTAGGTCTGTCACAGGAACTTTGACATGAGGGGCAATGGGAGGGCGACACTTACTGTATCTGATCTGTATATTCCTCCTGCAGCCACTGAAAGTCTGCTTCTCCTTCTCTCCCTCCTGCTGGCATTCAGCGGCTGGAGGAGGAGTATACAGCGAATCGGTACCAGTATATGCCATCGCCCCTACTGTGCCTGTTCCTCTTCTTTTATTTAATACGAATCACTCACTGGGTTCATGCATAACTGAAACATAGTAAACTGTTTACTCTGCTTTAGTTTGGGAATGAATCGGAAGCTGCTCAGCACAGATTACTTCCCATTTATTCATTGTCCAGAGCAGCCGACACTGCAGAGAAAGGGACTGGGAAATCTCTGTCCTCAGTCCCTTCCTCTGTCTCAAAAGCGACACATCATGGGTGGTTTTTAGACCCCTGATATTTCAATAAAAAATTATATTTAAAAAAATGGAAAAAAAAAACCAAACAAACAAAAAATAAAAACTACTGACACCGTCCATGGCTCTACTTTTTTTATTTTTATATAAAAAAATTCTTTTTATAATAAATAATTCTGTGCTCCTGGAAATGGGTGGCATTGAATGTATGTGCTCCTGGCTATGAGTAGTGTGTGACTTCTGTGTACCAGGCTATGGGTGGCATGAAATGTCTGCGCACCTGGCTATGGGAGCATGGGACATCTATGCACCTGGCTATGGTCAGTGTGTGACGGATGTGCACCTGGCTATGGGTGGCTGGTAGATCTTGGGGTGAATAATGGGTAAGGGGAAAGAAAATCTGACAATAGATGGGCAGATGTTTACTGAGAAGGGGGAGGGGATCTCACCTATCAATAATCCTTAGACAGCCAGGTTGGGACGACTCGCCGGGTCTTGGAAAATCCTGTTTTCTCCTCTTTAATATAGAAATGGTTCAACTGTTGTCAGCAGTTTTCAGAGTTGTGGACATTTATTTCTTTTTATTTATTATTATTATTATTATTATTTATTTTTATTCTTTTTTTTTTTATTTATTACTTGTTAATTTTTTTTTACGAATTTATTATTATTACTTTTTTATTATTATTTGTTTATTATTATTTATTTCTTTGTTTATCAAGCTGTTGTTTATTATCCCCCAGTGCTCCATATCACAGCCCCTCTCTCTATCATTATTACTTTGTCCCCTCCTTTGGCTCACATTCCCCCCATCGCCTATTCCCGGCGGCTGATCTGCCAATTCTCCACTCCCATCGGGGGGAATTTGCGGCGTTTTGTTGATCTGAACATTCCTCAATTGTTAACAAACTTCTTCCTCTAATTGGTTTCAGTCTCCTCCTCAAATCCCTGAGCAGAAACATGCCATGGCAGTACATATTGTCGAGCATTCCCAAGGATCACATGACCTGCACAGGTCTGTCCGGCCAATAGAAGATGGCGCTGTGCCCTTCTGCCTTGTAGAGGCTAAAAAAAGAATTGTCCGCACAGCTAGTCGCCTGTGCCAACCTTCCATTAGCCAGAAATCCCCGGCTGCATCCCTGATAATGATTCTGCTGTAAATAGTTGTTGTACCGAACCATGTTTGATCCTTTATTGGCGATCAATCCCATGTGGCGATCAATCCCATGTGGACATGTGGTTTTCTATGCACTCTTCTCATAGCGGAGTTCCTCTAGGCCGCTCAGCCATGTGGTTTTCTCTGCACTCTCCTCATAGCGGAATTCCTCCAGGCTGCTGAGACTTGTGGTTTTCTCTGCACTCTCCTCATAGCGGAGTTCCTCTAGGCCGCTCAGCCATGTGGTTTTCTCTGCACTCTCCTCATAGCGGAGTTCCTCCAGGCCACTCAGATGTGTGGTTTTCTCTGAACTCTCCCCATAGCGGAGTTCCTTTGGTCCGCTCAGCCATGTGGTTTTCTCTGCGCTCTCCTCATAGAGGCGTTCCTCCAGACCGCTCAGACTTGTGGTTTTCTCCACATTCTCCTCATTGCGGAGTTCCTCCAGGCCGCTCAGACTTGTGGTTTTCTCCCCACTCTCCTCATAGTGGAGTTCCTCCAGGCCGCTCAGACTTGTGGTTTTCTCCACGTTCTCCTCATAGCGGAGTTCCTCCAGGCAGCTCAGACTTTTGGTTTCCTCTGAACTCTCCCCATAGCAGAGTTCCTTCAGGCACAGCCATGTGGTTTCCTCTGCCCCCCCTCATAGCGGAGTTCCAGGTCGCTCAGCCATGTAGTTTTCTCTGCGCTCTCCTCATAGCGGAGTTCCTCCCACTTTTTGCTCTTATCAGATACATAATACATAAAGATTCCGACTTAACAGGCCTAAGGCTCCATTCACACCTAGATGTTTGGAATCGTGGGCAGAATTGCGGTAAAATGTGGAGCGCAATTACGATGCGATTACTAGTTAATGGCACCCAAATCGTGGTGCGATTTTGCTGTGATTGTCCCACGACAAATCGCGCTGCAATCACAGCAACATGCGAATCTTGTTGCTCAAAAAGGAGCAGGTGCTTCTTTTGGGCAACAGCATCGCGCATTGCAATTTTGGCGCAATTTATCATGGGACAATCGTGGCAAAATCGCACCGCTATTGGGGTGCCTTTAACAAGTAATGGCATCGTAATTGCGTCCTGCGTTTGTCAGAAATTGTGGAATCGCGGTGATTCCGCCTGCGACGTTCAATGTTTAGGTATGTAATAACAGATTCTTAGTTACTTCTGGAAGGGAGAGCAGGGAGAGCTGAGTGGGTGAGTCACTGCTGGGAGGGGAGAGCAGGGAGAGCTGATCTGCTGAGTCACTGCTATGAGCAGGGCCGTCTTTAAGGCAGGGCAAAAGGGGCAGCTGCCCTGGGCCCTGTCATTGTTGTGGGGCCCAAAGCAGCTGCCTCATACTTGCCAACTTTCCCTGTTTAAATTCCCTCGTCCCTTGAGTTTTTAGTCTCATGCTGTGTCCTAATATCTCAGTGTGAAGTTCTGTTATTAATGCTGCCCAGCTCTGCCTTGTTGTTGTGTACAGATGACTCACCTGCAGACCCTGTGTTTACATGTAAATACCGGCATTGATATGTAAATAGCAGTGGCATTCATATGTAAATAGTGGTGGTATTCATATGTATATCCTGCCCCCCTGAGGTCATATCCACTATCACCTATACTGAATGCTACCCACTGGGAAGATAAAGGGGCATGCTTGAAAGTCCTGCCTACAACTGTGGTCATTAAGCCTACCATCAGCCTGTTCTGCAAAGGTAAGCAAATTAGTGTGGGGGGGGGGGGGGGGTAGTGTGTGGTGTGCAGAGGTAGGCAGAGAAGGAATTACAGTTTGGGGTGCAAAGGTGAGCAAGGTCCATTCCATGGTGTGCAGCCAGTGAGGAGATGATGTGCTGTAACTTCTAGCAACCAATCAGTAAGCAGTAATGATGTGCAGTAACCAATCAGTGAGCAGTATTTATCTACAGTAATCTCTAGCAACCAATCAACAAGCGGAAATCATGTGCTGTAACCTCTAGCAACTAATCAGTGAGCCGAAATGTTTGCTGTAAACTCTAGCAACCAGTCAAGTGAGCGGTAATGATACACTGTAACCTCTGTCAACCAATCACAATCACGGTCTGATTTGATTCAGTAAAGTGAATTTGAGTCTAGCTGCTATTTATTGTATGTCTTAGAGCAGGTGGAGAGCAAAACTGCATGGGGGGGCCGCAAGAAATTTTTTGCCCAGGGTCCAATCAATATTAAAGATGGCCCTGGCTATGAGGTAAGAGCAGGGTGAGCTGAGCTGTTGAGTTACTTCTGGGAGGGGAGAACAGGGAGAGCTGAGCTGCTGAGTCACTGCTGGGAGGGGGGACCAGGGAGAGCTAAGCTGATGAATCACTGTTGGTAGCAGAGCGGGGAGAGCTGAGCTGCTGAGTCACTGTAGGGGAGGTGATACCTGTGGCCATTAAGTGGTCACATGGTTGTGACGGTTAAAGCCAGTGCCAAGCGCAACTATCTCCGGGCCGAAGAATGCACCACCGTTTCAGATTCTGATATTCCCTCTGGTGGGATCTCTGAACTGTTCTCGGACACTTTGGACTGGAAAGGGGAGTACAGATTAGGAATTAATGGGGCGTCTCAGCCAATGGGCAGGGATTTCCTTGGGTCCCTTGGCCTGCTGGGAGAGCCTATTTATTTGGGGGGAGTCAGGTGATCAGTGTTTTGTGCCACCTGGACGGCTGTCTGGGTGGACATGTGTTGTATTGCCCCGGGCTGCTAGGCCAGAGACCTGAGACCTATCCCGGGGACATCTGGCTGCTAGGCTGTCTAAGGGCCTATTCAGGAGCAAGAGAGCACTGTAGGGTTGGGACTGCGGCTTGCAGTCCAACCAGAATTAACAGTTCTGCCAGCTGGAGAACTTGTCGTGGTCAGGGGTAGAGGGGAAGCTGTCGCCACTAAGGGACAAACCACCTTATTACCAGGGGCCACTGTGAGTAGCTAAAGCAAGTACCAGAACGGTATTCTCACCAACCGGGGACGGTGAAGAATTTGTAAACTTCAGCATATGTCAAGCCAGGGAACCAGCCAGTGGAGGTGACGCTTGCAGAGCATTATTGTGTGCCAAGCTGAGCAGGCCAGTGGGGTGAAGCTTGAAGAGTATCTGTGAGTGCCAAGTAGGGATGAGCTTCGTGTTCGAGTCGAACCCAAGTTCGACTCGAACATCGTCTGTTCGCCAGTTTGCCGAATTGCGAATGATATGGGCCGTTCGCGCCAAATTCGTGTGGCGCGTCACGGCCCATAATTCCCTGCGGCATCGCAGTGCATTGCTGGCTGATGATTGGCCAAGCATGCACTATGACCCACATACTTGTCCAATCACAGCGCCGTCTGTACAGAGAGCCGTAATTGGCCAAAGCCAAGGAGGCTTTGTCCAATTATGGCTCAGGGATTTTAGTACACGCCCCACACTATATAAGGCCACCTGCACGGCGGCCCTGTGTAGTGTGTGTTCCGGCGTTGAAAGAGATAGACAGAGAGACAGTGTCATTTGATTTAAGTTAGATAGATTAGGCAGGACAGTCAGTGAGTTGGCTGCACTTACAGTGTATATGCATCCCAGGTGTTGTATGTATATATATATATATATATATATATATATATATATATATATATATATATATACACTGTATTCAGTTTAGCTAGATCTGTTCCTGTTATCTTGCTACTGACAGGCAGGCTTGTCTTGTTACAGTATTTACAGCTACCTGAAGAAAATTGCTGGTGTTCTTTTGATCCTATTAGTACCACAGTCAGGCAGCTAGACTATTTACAGTTAGTGTAGTGCGTCCTCCTCACAGTGTTCAGCTAAAGCTACAAGTTAGGGTAGTGCGTCCTCCTCACAGTGTTCAGCTAAAACTACAAGTTAGTGTAGTGCGTCCTCCTCACAGTGTTCAGCTAAAACTACAAGTTAATGTAGTGCGACCTCTGCACAGTGTTCAGCTAAAGCTACAAGTTAGTGTAGTGCACAGTGTTCAGCTAAAGCTACAAGTTAGAGTAGTGCGTCCTCCTCACAGTGTTCAGCTAAAGCTACAAGTTAGTGTAGTGCGTCCTCCTCACAGTGTTCAGCTAAAACTACAAGTTAGTGTATTGTGACCTCTGCACAGTGTTCAGCTAAAGCTACAAGTTAGGGTAGTGCACAGTGTTCAGCTAAAGCTACAAGTTAGGGTAGTGCGTCCTCCTCACAGTGTTCAGCTAAAGCTACAAGTTAGTGTAGTGCGTCCTCCTCATAGTGTTCAGCTAAAACTACAAGTTAATGTAGTGCGACCTCTGCACAGTGTTCAGCTAAAGCTACAAGTTAGCGTAGTGCACAGTGTTCAGCTAAAGCTACAAGTTAGGGTAGTGCATCCTTCTCACAGTGTTCAGCTAAACCTACAAGTTAGTGTAGTGCGTCCTCCTCACAGTGTTCAGCTAAAACTACAAGTTAGTGTATTGTGACCTCTGCACAGTGTTCAGCTAAAGCTACAAGTTAGGGTAGTGCACAGTGTTCAGCTAACGCTACAAGTTAGGGTAGTGCGTCCTCCTCACAGTGTTCAGCTAAAGCTACAAGTTAGTGTAGTGCGTCCTCCTCACAGTGTTCAGCTAAAACTACAAGTTAATGTAGTGCGACCTCTGCACAGTGTTCAGCTAAAGCTACAAGTTAGTGAAGTGCACAGTGTTCAGCTAAAGCTACAAGTTAGGGTAGTGCGTCCTCCTCACAGTGTTCAGCTAAACCTACAAGTTAGTGTAGTGCGAGCTCTGCACAGTGTTCAACTAAAGCTACCTGTAGAAGGTTGTTGGTGTTTTCTTGATCCTATCACTACCGCAGGCAGCTAAATAAGCTACAAGTTAGTGTAGTGCGTCCTCCTCACAGTGTTCAGCTAAACCTACAAGTTAGTGTAGTGCGAGCTCTGCACAGCGTTCAGCTAAAGCTACCTGTAGAAGGTTGGTGGTGTTTTCCTGATCCTATCACTACGGCAGGCAGCTAAATAAGCTACAAGTTATTTTTTTGCGAGCTCTGCACAGTGTTCACCTAAAGCTACCTGTAGAAGGTTGGTGGTGTTTTCCTGATCCAATCACTACCGCAGGCAGCTAAATAAGCTACAAGTTAGTTTTTTGCGAGCTCTGCACAGTGTTCAGCTAAAGCTACCTGTAGAAGGTTGGTGGTGTTCTCATACTATAGGCAGGCAGTTGATTTTGCTAGCTGCAGTATCAGTATATATATATATATATATATATATATATATATATATATATATCCCAGATTAGTGCAGCTATAGGCCATTAGTATGTCTGGAAGGCCAACAAGGAGAGGCAGACAGTCACAAGCCAATAAAAGAGGGCAAGCAGGCTCTGTGTCTAAAGGCAACAGTGCTGGTCGTGGAGACGGTGCATCCTCATCAGCACGTGGCCGTGGGACACGCTTGGCCTTTTTTTCGGCAGCTGGCCGTGTTGAGCCGCAACATGCAGAAGACTTGGTCGAGTGGATGACCAAGCCATCCTCATCCTCCTCATCCTCTCTCACCCATGCTCAGGGTACTTTGGCAAAGCAGCTGCCAACGCGGCCTCTTCCCTCGGCTCAATTGCATCAGTGACTCCTTCCCTAGCCCCACCATGTCCTCCTGAGGAGTCCCTCGAACTGTTTGTCCACAGTGTTGGGTACATGCTCCAGGAGGATGCCCAGCGTTTAGAAGGCTCTGATGATGATACTGAGCTAGATGAAGGCAGTAACGTGAGCACGGACAGAGGGGGTGCCCAAGAAGGACAGCAATCTGGCAGTCATGCTCCCCCTGCTGCAGCATACTGCCATGTTTGCTCCAGTGATGAGGAGGGAGGGGGTGATGAGGTCACTGACTCAACGTGGGTGCCTGATAGGAGAGAGGAGGAGGAAGAGGAGGAGGCACATCACCAACGAGGCAGGATGCCCTCCAGGGGCCAGCCTAAGGGCAGCACACTGACTGCATCACACCCTAAAGCTCCGCATGTGCAGGGCGCTGCTGTCTCTGCGCGTTATTCCAAAAGTTCTTTTGTGCGGCCCTTTTTTGAGACGAGTGCATCAGATCGCACCACTGCTATTTGCAACATATGTCTCAAGCGTATCTCGCGTGGCCAAAACATCTCCCGCTTGGGCACCACATGCTTGACCAGACATATGTTGACCTGCCATGCAGTTCGTTGGCAAGCGTATCTAAAAGACCCACACCAAAGAACAAAGAGGACCTCTCCTTGCTCCTCATCAGCTGAGATCTCCAACCCCACTATACCTTCAGTCCTCTCTGAGACCTGCACTGAGAGGAATGAAGGTGTAGAATTAGGTGTGTCACAGCCAAGTACTTGTGGGCAATCTGCTTTCGGTACACCGACGTCAGATTGTACCAGGCAAATTTCCCTGCCCCAGCTGCTGCACTTCAACTGCTGCCTTTTTAGTTGGTAGACTCTGCCCCCTTCCGTGAGTTTGTGGAATGTGCGGTTCCTCAGTGGCAGGTACCCAAACGCCACTTTTTCTCACGGAAGGCGATTCCGGCTCTCTACCGGCATGTGGAAGGCAATGCCCATGCCTCGCTGGACAGGGCGGTCAGCGGTAAGGTGCATATTACCGCTGACTCATGGTCCAGCAGGCATGGACAGGGACATTACCTAAGTTTCACCGCACATTGGGTGACTCTGCTGGCAGCTGGGAAGGATGCAGGACAAGGTGCAGTAGTGTTGGAGGTTGTTCCGCCACCACGCCTCCAAAATGCCACTACTAATGATTGTGACACACCTCTCTCCTCCACCCCCTCCTCTTCTTCTTCCTCCATGGCCTCTTCCTGTGCTTTGTCCTCGGAACCAGCGGTGCTCTGTAGGCGTTCAAGGGGCTATGCACGTACGCAGGCCAAAAGATGCCATGCGGTGCTTGAGCTGGTGTGCTTGGGGGACAGGAACAACACTGGGGCAGAGGTTCTGTCAGCTCTGCAGGGGCAGGTTCAGAGGTGGTTGACGCCACGCCAACTTAAGGCAGGAATGGTGGTTTGCGACAATGGCACCAACCTCCTCTCCACCCTCCGACAGGGACAAATGACCCACGTGCCCTGTTTGGCTCACGTCCTTAACTTGGTGGTGCAGCGGTTCTTGGGCAGGTACCCGGGCTTACAGGATGTCCTGGGGCAGGCCAGGAAAGTCTGTGTGCATTTCCGCCAGTCATATAATGCCAGTGCTCGGCTGGCGGACCTCCAAAAGGAGTTTAACCTGCCCAAGAACCGCCTAATCTGTGACATGCCCAACGTTGGCCATGCTGCAGCGGCTGCACACGCAGCAGAGGGCCATCAATGAGTACCTGTGCGACTATGGCACCAGGACAGGGTCAGGGGAGCTTGTTTTTTTTTCCCCCACGCCAGTGGGCCATGATCAGGGATGCATGCACTGTCCTGTCACCATTTGAGGAGGCCATGAGGATGGAGAGCAGTGACAGTGCATGCATCAGTGACACTGTCCCCCTTGTCCACCTGTTGGAGCACACGCTGCGTGGAATAATGGACAGGGCACCTGAGGCAGAACAGAGGCAGGAAGAGGAGGACTTCCTTAGCTCTCAAGGCCCCCTTTATCCAGACAGTGTTCCTGCATGCCCGCCGATCACACAGGAAGAGGATGAGGAGGAGGAGAAGGAGCCTGGCACTCAGCATCAGCAGCAGTCTTTAAGGGATCAGTCCCAAGAAACACATGAACTTGTAGGTGGCTGGGAGGAGGTGGCTGCGGACCATGTTGTCCTTAGTGACCCAGAGGACTCCGGACCGAATGCCTCAGCAAACCTACGCTGCATGGCCTCCCTGATCCTGCAAAGCCTGCGTAAGGATCCTCGTATTCGTGGTATCAAGGAGAAGGACCAATACTGGCTGGCAACCCTCCTTGATCCACGTTACAAGGGTAAGGTTGCGGACCTTATCTTGCCGTCGCAGAGGGAGCAGAGGATGAAACATCTTCGGGAGGCCTTGCAGAAAGGTCTGTGCAACGCGTTCCCAGAGACTGGGAGGTAACAAACTCCTGTTTCTGGACAACGTGTTGCTGAGGCTTCGGTCAGTCAAAGAAGGAGCGGTGGAGAAGGTGGCCGTCTGACCGATGCGTTCAGACAATTTTTTAGTCCGCAGCCCCAAGGTATGATCGGTTCTAGCAACCATCGCCAGCGTCTGTTTTACATGGTGCAGGAATACCTAGGAGCAAGATCTGACTTGCACACTTTTCCCACTGAAAATCCTCTGGGTTACTGGGTCTTGAGGATGGATCACTGGCCAGAGCTTGCAGAGTATGCAATTGAGCTACTGGCCTGTCCTGCATCCAGCGTTCTTTCGGAACGCACATTCAGTGCTGCTGGAGGCTTTGTAACTGATCACAGGGTGCGTCTGTCCACCGACTCGGTCGATCGACTGACCTTTATAAAAATGAATCAGTCTTGGATCACCACCAGCTACCAAGCACCTGATGCTGATGTAACCGAATAATTTTTTTTTAAATCTCAGATCCCTTCAAAGACTGCCTATACTGATGCTGAGTGACTATCCTGAGTAATTATCCTCTTCCTCCTCAATGATAACGCTGATAGCTTGTAAGAACATTTTTGGTTCTGGGCGCCGCCACCAGTGCCTAAGGCCCAATTTTTCAGCCCCAGTTTAACAGGGGTGTGTAATTACAATTTTTGATGCAATACTTTGCAGCAGGGCTCGTTCCTGCATTCCAACTAGAGTATCTGTGAGGGGTTGCAGTGTTGTGGCACCAGCACCAGTGCCTAAGGCCCAATTTTTCAGCCCCTGTTTAACAGGGGCATGTAATTACAATTTTTGATCTAATATTTCACAGCAGGGCCCGTTTCTGCGCCCACCAAGAGCGAGTGAGGACTTACAGTGTTGTGGCACCACCACCACCAAAGGCCCAATTTTTCTGCCCCTGTTCAACAGGGGCATGTAATTACAATTCTTGATCTAATATTTCACAGCAGGGCCCTGTGAGGGCTTACAGTGTTGTGGCCACAACAACACCTAAGGCCCAAATTTCTGCTGAGTATATAGGGCAGGCCCCTACTTTCAAACATCCAACTTACAAACGACTCCTACTTGCAAACGGAAGGAGACAACAGGAAGTGAGATGAAATCTACCCCTAGGAAGGGAAATTCTCTCCTGTAAGAGTTAATATGGGAAAAACTTTTCTCCTTTCCACTGATGCTTTATCACCAATCCTTGTTTCACAAAAAACCCAAATTTTCAAAAAACATTTGTCATTGGGACAAAAAGTGAGGTTCAATCTTCTGAAGAGGAGCACAGACAGCAAAACAAATGTCACAGGGGTGATAACCCTTCCCTATGTTTTCCAAAAAGCTTAAAATAGATTTTTTGGCTGGAGCTAAACACGTTAAAAATGTACCCGTTCAAAATTACAAACAGATTCTACTTAACAACAAACCTACAGTCCCTGTCTTGTTTGCACCGCCTGTATACTGCTGTTCAGAGTATATAGGGCCTGGGGGCCCCACACCTTTCCTTTTTTAATTTGGGTACGGGGTTCCCTTTAATATCCATACAAGACCCAAAGGGCCTGGTAATGGACTGGGGGGTACCCATGCCGTTTGTCTCACTGATTTTCATCAATATAGCCGGGACCCGACATTACATTAAAGCCGCAAGCAGTTTTAAATGACTTTTTTTCCTTTAAAAATGACATTTTGTGCAGGGACTGTTCTAAGCACGGGAAACATGCGCCACTTTACAGGCATACTATAGACACCCCCCAGGTACGATATTTAAAGGAATATTTCACTTTTTTTTTTACTTAAGCATCATTAAAATCACTGCTCCCGAAAAAACTGCCTTTTTAAAACTTTTTTTTGCATTGATACATGTCCCCTGGGGCAGGACCCGGGTCCCCAAACCCTTTTTAGGACAATACCATGAAAATTAGCCCTTAAAATGAGCACTTTTATTTTCGAACGTTCGAGTCCCATAGACGTCAATGGGCTTCTAACGTTCATGCAAATTTTCGGTCCGTTCGCAGGTTCTGGTGCGAACCGAAAAGGGGGGTGTTCGGCTTATCCCTAGTGCCAAGCTAGGGACCCAGCAGGGACTCAGGGGTGATGCTTGGGGAAGATATTCAGTGAGACGATTGGAGGAGCTCAGGAGATCCAGTGGCAGTGGATCAGTAGATCTAAGTGATAGACTGGGAGCTCAGTTGAGTGAAGATCCAATAGGAAATTGAAGAAGAAGCGAAGAAGTTCATTACAACCTTCATTAGAAACTGTTCAAGAATGTGGCCATAGGAGACAGCATTCCTGCTCATGCAGATGTGGTGTCCGGTTGGATGCCTTTCCCTGCATGGCTGTCTGACTATAGAAGTCTCGGAGTCTGCCAATTAACATTGCAACTGCTTAAGGGTGTCCTTGCCCCAATCCTCTCTCCCATAGTTCTGTTCAAGAGGCAACAAATCTCTTTGCATTCAAGAAGTGTCTGGCGCCCTTGAATCCACCTTGCATCACACCCACCATGCCTTGTAACCCAATCTACATAGAAGGATGTCAGCTGTCCCTAACCCTGGAGGTTACCATTAGGCCCCGGGACCTTGCTACATATACTTACATGTTGAGACTGTTTCTCCTGTGTGTGCTACAAAAATAAAGATAAAAATTTCCAGCGAATGGAACTTTACTCGGTTTTCTCATCACTATTAGTACTATTGTTAGTAGGATGACCACCTTAACTGAAGAGGTTTAGATCTTTGTCAAGTGCAGGATTGTTTTCTCACCTCCTTGCCAATGTTAGCTCTGACTGACTGGGGAGCTGGGAGGAAGTGATGTTGCGCGCAGCATGGCTTGCGCAGCACCTCATTGGCTTGGTACCTCTTTTTCATTGATTGGCTGAAGTTTGCAAGAGACGGCTTTGTCTCCAGCTAACATCATCCAATCAAGCAGTGCTATGTAGAACATTGGCACAGTGTGTGGGGAACAGGGCAGCCATCAGAAATTTTGGGGCCCCTTACACAGCTTTAGGCCTGAGCTCCTCTGGCCTGACCCCCTTACATCAGAGTTTACCCCTTTTATTAGGGTCTCCAAAGTCCCCCCCCCTTACATCAGGGTCCCCAGAGTCCCCCCTCCTTTAATCAGTGTCCCCAGTGTCACCCCCGCCTTACATCAGGGTCCCCAGAGTTTGCCTCAACATCAGAGATCCCACTTTCATTAGGCTCTCCAAAGTCTCCCCTTACTTTAGGATAGCAAATCCTCCATACATCAAGGCCCACATAGGCTCCCCTGACATCGGGATCCCCAGAGTCTCCTTTTACATCAGGGTCCCCAAAGTCCCCCTTCCTTAAATTAGGGACCCCAGAGTTCCCCCTTACTTCAGAGCGCCCCTTTTATTAGGATCCACAAAGTCACTCACCTTACATCAGAGTCCCTAAAGCCCCCTTACATTAGGGTCTCCAGAGTCTGTTCTCCTTAAATCAGGGAATCCCGGAGTTCCCCCTTACATCAGAATCCCCTTTTCATTAGGATCCCCAAATTCACCCCCCTACATCAGGGTTCCCAGAGCCCCCTTACATCAGGGTTCCCAGAGCCCCCTTACATCAGGGTCCCTAAAGCCCCCTTATTACATCAGGGTCCCTAAAGTCCCCTTACATCAGGGTCCCAAGAACCCCCTTAAATCATGGTCCCTAGAGTACATTCCCTTTCAATAGGGTCCCCAAAGTTAGAGCAGAGTGGGGTAAGGAGAGTGGAGAGGTTTAAAAGAATAGTTGGGGGTAGTGGAAGGGGAGGAGGGGGTATTGTGAAGACCCCAGATTTCACCAGTATCAGTTCCTTCTCATTGCAGCAGTCGGCTACAGGACAGGTGGAAGCTGGGAGGTTGAGCACTGGGATCGGATATGTTTGGCGGTGGAACTTCCTCCTCCTCATCTGAATGCTGGGGCATGGGGGATGGGCAAGCACGATTGGTTGCTACGAAATGGGCGGTCCTAGCAACCAAACCCTAGCACTAAGAACAGCAGGCGGCGGCAGATGTGGCAACAGATACGCTGACTGGGTATTTGGGCAGGATGCTCGGGGGGGGGGGAGTTTGGACCCGGCAACAGCCCTAGGCAGCAGAGCGCTCTAGGCGACTGCCTAGTTTGCCTAGTAGTAGCACCGGCCTTGCCTGTACAGTTCCTATTCCTTCCTACTTTGAGCTCTGCTTTTTTCTTCTTCCATGTTTCTGAATGTTGGTAGCTGAGAAGAAGACAACAGACACTGAAGGGTTTAGAAAGAATAAAGTGTTTAATACATGGGCGCCAGTCCCACGTTATACAAAGAACAACGTTATAAATTCTTCGAGTAAGTATATTAATTCGAGTAAAAGGAATGGTATGTCAGTGCATCAGTTCTGATTGAATATTCACCGTATTATTGTGTCCCTTGTCTGTAATATTCCTATACTGTATGTATTCATGGAGGGAGTGCCCCCTAGTATGCCCCAAGCAGCGCACTTCCGATCTTCTCAAATAACCTGGTTTGCTCAGTTCAGCTCCTCAGCCAGCGGCCGGCACAATCTTTTCCTGGTTAGTTGTCTGTAGATTGGATGCGATTTCTCGGCAGTGGTCTGGGGGGTGTTTTTCTGGACAGGTCGCCATCACCGGCCTCAGGCTTTACATTGGCAACTTTGGGTGCTGGCGGGTGAGGAGGAGGCTGGTTGGGGACTTTTAAGCTTCCACCGATATTCCTCCTTGGCACAGGACGGGGGTTCTGGAGTTCATCAGATGGCTCTCCGGTCATGGACCCACGAGGCTGTATAGGCGGAGGCATGCTGGGCCGCAGAGGAGCCGGTCTTTTCACTACTAGAAAAAGAAAATGTTTGAGTGGGAGCTTTTTTTAACCAAAGGTCTCGTAAGGAACATTCTACAAGGTCAATGACATGCACCATTCAGGAAGGATTGTCGTTCTTCACCTTCTCTTTACCTTTATTAGCCATTTAGACCAGCATACAAATTGTACCAATCTTTAAAATGCTGGCACTAAAAAGGCAAAGAAAATATCCTGAATATAACAATATATATGGAGATATCATAAATTGTAACCTAAGGCAATTTGCTACCATTTGTCCTCAATATCTCTAGTACTGGACAACAGAAGTTCCCAATTACTTGTCCAGCTGGTAGGGTCTCTACAATGTGACACCAATACTGGAATCTGATAACTTCTTATGGCAAAACATAACGAACGTTCCTAGACATGTGCATGCCCGAAAACTTTGTTTCGGATGCATTTGTTATTTGAAGAAATTCATTTTGGATGCATTCGTTAAAGCGGCGGTCCACCCACACCGCCAAAAAAAAAAAAAATTAAAAGCCAGCAGCTACAAATACTGCAGCTGCTGACTTTTAATACATGGCCACTTACCTGTCCCAGGGTCCAGCGATTCGGCAGGCGACGCCGAGAACCGAGCTGCCGCTGCCATCCTAGGTGAGGGGATCAGGAAGTGAAGCTTTGCGGCTTCACTTCCCGGTTACCTACTGCGCATGCGCGAGTCGCGCTGCGCGTCCCAAGTGGTCCCCGCTCTCTCCTGGGAGCTGTGTGTTCCCAGGAGACAGCGCGGTGGGGACGGGAAGAGGCGTAGACTCCCATGGGAGTCTATGCCGGAAGTGGGTGCAAATACCTGTCTTAGACAGGTATCTGCACCCCCCTCCCCACTGAAAGGTGCCAAATGTGACACCGGAGGGGGGGAGGGTTCCGAAAAGCGGAAGTTCCATTTTTGTGTGGAACTCCGCTTTAAGTGAACTGATTTGTTTTCAGAATTTGTTTTGTATCTTTGGCATGTTTCGTTTGGTTCGATTTGTTTCAATAGTTTCGATTTGGCATTCGATTTGTTTCAATAGCTGGTTGTTTAGGAGCAGGCGGCCGTGTCTCTGTACAGGACCAATCATGTTTGGTGGGTGTGTTTTTTTTGTGGGTCGGCGATCATTGTGGTTAACGCTGGATTTACAGCAGGGGACATGCTTTTATTTTTTTTTATTTTAATAAAGTACATGTCAAAAACTAATGTTAGTGTTTTTATTTACTTTTGACACTTACCCCATACTCATTCACATGGGAGGGTTGGGGATCTGGGTGCCCCCTGCCCGCAGACCCCCACAACCACTGGGCCAGGGTTGTAAGGAAGAGGACCTTGTTCCCATCAACATGGGAACACAGTGCATTGGGGGTTTGGGGAAGCCCCCTCTCCCCCCCCAAGGCACTTCCCAGGGCATGTGGGCTGGTATGGTTCGGGGGGGGGCGCAGTCCCCCCCTTTTCGGGCCTGCCAGACTGCATGCTTGGATAAGGGCCTGGTATGGATTTCAAAGGAGAGCCCACGCTCTTTTTTTTTTTTTGGGGCATAACAGCATAGGGTACCCATTTAAATCCATACCATACTCAAATGGCCTGGTATGGATTGGGGGGGGACCCCATGCATTATTTTTTTTTGGACATAGCGGCGTAGGGTACCCATTTAAATCTATACCATACCCAAACGGCCTGGTATGGATTGGGGGGTACTCCATGCATTTTTTTTTTGGGTATATCGGCGTAGGGTACCCATTTAAATCCATACCATACCCAAACGGCCTGGTATGGATTGGGGGGGTACCCCATGCATTTTTTTTTGGGCATATCAGCGTAGGGTACCCATTTTAATCAATACCATACTCAAATGGCCTGGTATGGATTGGGGGGGACCCCATGCATTTTTTTTTTTGGGCATAGCGGTGTTGGTTACCCATTTAAATCCATACCATACCCAAACGGCCTGGTATGGATTGGGGGGGACCCCATGCAATTTTTTTTTCTAATGCCGGCTCTTCGTTTGTTTACGTTCTGGCAATCCCCAGATGAGACATTGGTTGTTATGGATGCAGTGGCTGCCCACTCCTTAAGGCCCCATTCACACCTGAGCGTAGCGTTTTCAGGCAGAAAGTTGTGCGATTGTACAGCAATTTTGTACAGGTCAAAAGGTCACCAATTTAAAACGTGGACAAACGCTCAAATCTGCCTAAAAAAAAAGTTCCAGAACTTGTTTGAGCTTCAGGTGTTTTGGAGTGGAGATGTGAACCATCTCCATAGAGAATAATTGATTTTTTTCCCCCTCCAGCGTTTAGTAGCTTCAGGCTTCAAGCTACAAAATGCTCAGGTGTGAATGGGGCCTAATGACCAGCTATTTACAAATCAATTCGGATCATTCATTACTTCGGATGCTTCAAATATCTGAATGAAACAAATGAATTTCAGGCCTCATGCACACTGGATGTTTTTTGACGTTTTTACAGCAGCTGTTTTTGGCTGTAGATGTTTTTTTCTACAGTCATTAAACTCCCCATCATGTTATCCTATGTGTCCATGCACACATAGGCAGTTATCAGCAGTTTTGGGCAGTGGTGTTTTTAAACAGTTAAAAAAAACAAAAAAAACTAGTGGGTTCTAAGAGATGCTTTTCAGCTGTAAAAATGCTCTAATGCTGATAAACGCTCAAAAACGTCGCTCACCAGTGTTTTTTAACGTTTTTGATCCATTGAAAAAAAAAATGTCTTAAAAAAAAAAAAAAATGCTAAAAAAGCTAAAAAAACGCTATTGCAAAAACGTTGAAAAAAGTTGAAAAACTCACTGCAAAGCTACTGACGTTTTTATAACGTATTTTTAACGTCCAGTGTGCATGAGGCCTTATTGTTTTGTTATCATTTATTTCAGATTCATTAAAATTTGTTACTATTTCTATTTTGGAAATTCGAAAACATGCAAATCTCCAAAAATTTCTTAATGAAACCAACCCGCACATGTCTAGTTGATCCAGGGTTTATGCAACTTATAGCGCAAAGTCAACTCCCCAGTAATCTGGATGCCCATCTCCAGTGAATATTCAGATCCCTTATATTGCTGGGGAAGCTTCTAGCTGGCTCGCCAATTGTTAGAGTTTCTTTAATACTTAGCTAATTCGACATGCCATGGGGGGGTGCTTTTTTTTTTTTTTTAAATAGATGTATTTTTAGTGTGGTAATAGAAAAATAATTTTTATTTTATTTATAATTGAAGACAGATGAGCTCCAAACTGTGTGGCAGAGTGAGGAGATCGTATGGTACACCGTGACATCCTCATTTGACCCGAACTTTTACCCCGAAATGGTCAGATTTAAATCTTATCTCTGCTGTGGGCAGCCAGAGAAGAAATCATCTGATAAAAGCCCAATTAACAAAATACAAGTCGGCTCCATAGGATTGCAGCAGCGTCAAATCCCTAGCAACTGAGTCCTCAAAAGACTCCTAGTTGTAAATAACCAGATTGTACGATAGCCTGGTATGCAACTCTGCTATACACATCTGTGATGCTATGTTGTTTTTCTTCTTTGTTTTTTTTTTTTTTTCCTGCACTTTTCTACAGTTGCATAAATCCTTTTATAAAAGTCTAATGCCCCGTACACACGGTGGGATTTTCCGACGGAAAACGTGTGATAGGACCTTGTTGTTGGAAATTCCGACCGTGTGTGGGCTCCATCAGACATTTTCCATCGGTGTTTTTCGACACACAAAGTTTGAGAGCAGGCTATAAAATTTTACGACAACAAAATCCGTTGTCGGAAATTCCGATCGTGTGTACACAAATCCGACGGACAAAGTGCCACGCATGCTCAGAATAAATAAAGAGATGAAAGCTATTGGCCACTGCCCCGTTTAGAGTCCCGACGTACGTGTTTTACGTCATCGCGTTCAGAACGATCGGATTTTCCGACAACTTTGTGTGACCGTGTGTATGCAAGACAAGTTTGAGCCAACATCCGTCGGAAAAAATCCTAGGATTTTGTTGTCGGAATGTCCGAACAAAGTCCCACCGTGTGTACGGGGCATTACTGTCCTGAAGTTACCTTCATAAAAAGAGATTTAACCATGGTTTTTTAACCAGGGTTCCATGGATCCCTAGGGTTCCACCAGAGGTTGCTAGAGGTTCTTTGATCAATTTCTGCATCTCAGATAAGTTCCCACCAACACCAATGATCTTTTCAGCTACCTGTAATGGGGAAATAATTTTCAATGACCACAAGTGTAAGGAGCATTCTTCCCACTGGCCATCACCCTAATAAATCAAGACTTGTAGATATAGTCATTTTTAGCAGTGGTTCCCTGAGGCCTGAAAATTATTTAAAGGGTTCCTCTGTGCTGAAAAGGGTGGAGAAAGGCTGGGTTACACTAACGTATAAGACCATGGCAATCAGTTGGACACCAAACATGCGTACATTACCAGGTCCAGAAGGCTGATGGGACACATTGGACATCCTAGGACAGTGATGGCGAACCTTGGCACCCCAGATGTTTTGGAACTACATTTCCCACGATGCTCAGGCACTCTGCAGCGTAGTTGAGCATCATGGGAAATGTAGTTCCAAAACATCTGGGGTGCCAAGGTTCGCCATCACTGTCCTAGGAGAAAAGTACCTCCTGGAATATACACTATATTATCAAAACTATTGGGACGCCTGCCTTTACACACACACACACACACATGAACTTTAATGTCATCCCAGTCTCGGTCCGTAGGGTTCAATATTGAGTTGGCCCACCCTTTTCAGCTATAACAGCTTCAACTCTTCTGGGAAGGCCGTCCACAAGGTTTAGGAGTGTGTCTATGGGAATGTTGTGTTTTTTTTTAATACTTTTTGTTGGTTTTCTAAAAAAAAGTTGTACAATACAGAGCCTTTGGGCATTTCCCGCCTCAATCAGCACAAAACAATCAAAAAGAGAAAGAGAAAAACACAGCTACTATAATGAACCACGCAGGTTGAAACCTGCGCAAAAAAAAAAGAGTTCATCCAGTTGTTACTGCTCGCTCTTACAAATATTGTGTTATAGCAATGCAATTAATCTTTTCCATAACAAGGACAAGGTGCATTAGGTGTACTGGAAATACATGCATAACGTCTCAGGCTAGCAGAACTTTAATAAAAGATAATTATCTAAATGTCTGATTTACAGGTATGTAAGTCACCTCCCTGTCTATGAGAATGTTTGATCATTATTCCAGAAGCGCATTTGTGAGGTCAGGCACTAATGTGGATGAGAAGGTCTGGCTTGCAGTCTCTGCTCTAATTCATCCCAAAGGTGTTGAGGTCAGGACTCTGTGCAGGCCAGTCAAGTTCCTCCACCCCCAAACTCGCTTATCCATGTCTTTATGGACCTTGCTTTGTGCACTGGTGCACAGTCATGTTGGAACAGGAAGGAGCCATCCCCAAACTGTTCCCACAAAGTTGGGAGCATGAAATTGTCTACAATGTCTTGGTATGCTGACGCCTTAAGTGTTCCCTTCACTGGAACTAAGGGGCCAAGCCCAACCCCTGAAAAAAAACCCCACACCATAATCCCCCCTCCACCAAATGATTTGGACCAGTGCACAAAGCAAGGTCCATAAAGACATGGATGAGCGAGTTTGGGGTGGAGGAACTTGACTGGTCTGCACAGAGTCCTGAGCTAATTCTAAAAGAACACCTTTGGGATGAATTAGAGCAGAGACTGTGAGCCAGGCCTTCTCCTCCTCATCAGTGCCTGACCTCACAAATGCACTTCTGGAAGAATGGTCAAACATTCCCATAGACACACTCCTAAACCTTGTGGACGGCCTTCCCAGAAGAGTTGAAGCTTTTATAGCTGCAAAGGGTGGGCCAACTCAATACTGAATGCTACAGCCTAAGAATGGGATGCCGTTAAAGTTCATGTGTGTAAAGGCAGGTGTCCCAATACTTTTGGTAACATAGTGCATCATGTTTGGTATCTGATAAATCATGATTTTATTCTACTGAATAATATGTTGGTTGTTGGTTTTTAAAATCTCTGGTCAGATAGAAATGAAGATGTATTTAGAAAAGTTGACATTAGGGGTGTGCCTGCAGAGCATAATAAAAAATACTCTTCATCCCCTTCAGCACACCCCCTTTAGATTTATTTATTGGTTGTGTTTATTGATTATCAGAAAGGATGGCTGCCATTGGCAGCTGTAGCTCTCGCTGACCATTAGAACGAAGAAGGAATGCTATGGGTTAGTAAATGGTGACCGTGACTCTGATATATCAGATTGGTCTACTTTACAAGCAAATTGGACACGGCTTGGAACCTGACTGACTATGCCAAGTATTCATCACTATTAATCACATTTAATTTACTGTTGTTAATTGTCTGTTTTGTAATATTCTTTTAATGTAAATATTTTCTTGCAGAATTTTTTTTTTTTATTTCATTAAAGTGGAGTCCCACCCCCTATTTTTTAAGTTCAGCCCCCGTTTTTTGCTGATCGCTATGCTATTAATGTTAGGAATTTGTTGCTTTTTTTTTTTTTTACTTAATGTTTAGTACCTGCAGGGTTAATAAAGACCTCCACTTCCGTCCTACCTTGCCACGGCGAGGTACGTCATATCTAGTGATGGGCTCAGGCGTGTTCAAGATCGTAGTCCCAACCCACCTGAGCGACTTCGCCAGGAAGCCGACACTGGACACCACCAATCATAGGCAGTGAGGCGTTTTCTGGTCTATGCAGATGTGGACTGAGAAATGCCCCACTGCCTATGATTGGCGGTGTCCAGTGTCGGGTTCCTGGTGAAGTTGCTCAGGTGGGTTGGGACTACCATCCCAAATACGCTTGAGCCCATCACTAGTCACATCCTCCTGCCCGTTGGCTCCTGGGAAATGTGTCATCAATCCCAGGAGTCAATGGACAAATTGATTGGCAGGTTGCCATAACAGGGCAAGAACTTCCTCCAACAACACCATTGCTATGGCAAACTGCAATACACTGAGTGCGCCACGCTTTGTTCACACTGCGCATGCGCGAGATTAGGAGGTGGCCAGCTGCACTGTATCCCAGAAGAAACTCCAGGCGGGCTTCAGATGCCCACACTCAAGATGGGAGCTTACATGATACAGAGGTTGCAGTAAGCCCATTAGATTTACAAATAACGACATATACAGCATATGCCAGTTTGAATTGTACCGTATATACTCGAGTATAAGCCGAGTTTTCAGCACATTTTTTTGTGCTGAAAATGCCCCCCTCGGCTTATACTCGAGTCAAGTACTTTTCTGCAGCAGAGAATGATATTTTCCGAACTGACTTTGGGGCCTCATATCTCGGGGCCACTTGGTGCTAGAAACCCCAAATTTGGCGTGCAAACCCAGTTGAATTAGCCCTACAACATATCCAGCTGGGGTTCCTAGCACCAAGTGGCCCGAGATACGGGGCCCCGAAATCGGTTTGGAAAATGTCATTCTCTGCTGCAGAAAAGTGCTTGACATTTTCCGAACTGACTTTGGCGCCCCGTATCTCGGGGCCACTTGGTGCTAGGAACCCCAGGATATGTTGTAGTGCTAGTTCCACTGGGTTTGCACACCAAATTTGGGGTTCCTAGCACCAGGTGGCCCCGAGATACGGGGCCCCAAAGTCGGTCAACTGTGTCCATCTGCAGCAATCTCGTTTCGGGACCCTTTGGGTCCAGA
The DNA here is from genome assembly GCA_037952835.1 of Lithobates septentrionalis. Lineage (NCBI taxonomy): Eukaryota > Metazoa > Chordata > Amphibia > Anura > Ranidae > Lithobates > Lithobates septentrionalis. The sequence continues at coordinate 166,584 of JBBDGP010004084.1, read as the reverse complement.
GACCCCAAATTTTGGCTGCAGCTAGGGGGCATCTAGGAACTCTTAACTACCGAGTTTAAGTTCGGGGGAAATATGGCTGCAAATGGGCACAGTGAGGCTGCAAATGGGCACTGTTGACCCTCTTTTCCACTTACAGTAGCTGCACATTTCTCACCCTAGGCTTATACTCGAGTCAATAAGTTTTCCCAGTTTTTTGTGGTAATTAGGTGCCTCAGCTTATATTCGGGTCGGCTTATACTCGAGTATATACGGTACATAAGCTGCCAATATCAAGGGGGTGCTTTTGAGGGGGGAAAAAAATGACATGTGCTCCGCTTTAAATGTATTTAAAAATCATTAAGCTGAATCTCTGAATGCTCTATTTATAGATTAAAATAAACTTTTTGCCTCTTTTGAAGAAAGCTACTATGTTATAAATAGTGTTACATTCCTGTTTGGTTGTGGCAGCGTTACAGACGTGTCTTTTAAATTAAATTGTAGCAGCAAATTCTGGGAATGGTACGTGTTTCCATTAAAACATGGGGTGGCTGTGTCCCATTGCGTGTATGTAATGGGTTATCTGCAGAGTTAACCCACCCCAGTGACAATCGCTCCCAGTCTGCTGGGAGTCTGGAAAACCTCTGCACAGTGCGGGATCTGAGAGTGTCACATTGAAGTCACATTGAAGCCATCCAGGGGTGGACTGATAACTCATGGGGCCCCCGGGCAACAGGAGATTATGGGGCCCCCAGGCAATCAGAGATTATGGGGCCACACAGTATACACACACACAGTATACAATCACACAGTATACACATACATGTACATACAGTATACACAGACTGATGTTAAAAAAACACAGATTTATACATACTGTCCCTGGTTTTACTGAGGCTGGCAACCCTGATGGGGCCCCCCAGTGGCCCAGGGCCCTCGGGCAGTGCCCGAGTGGCTCAATGGTCAGTCCGCCCCTGAAGCCATCCCTTGATTTGGATTAATTTCTAGGGTGGTGGTGCTTCAGGTTTCATGGTTTTCTGACTTTTCTATGGATCACTGGGCCAATCTCCAGGAAGCATTGAAAAATTCCAGCCAATCATCTTCTCACCTTTCCTGGCCATACTGGGGCTGGCCTCCCCCTGTGTGCTCTCATCACTAGGTGGCAGCATCTTCAGAAGAGCCGCCTTGCTGGCAAGTGGTTCTTGGGTATCATTGGGGGCTTCATCATCTCTATAGAGTAAACCAAGGAGAATGTAGTTATATCTCTACAGTGATTAACAGGGCACTCTAATGTTGCCCATTGCTCCAAATAAAAAACATTCTGTGTGGTGGTGGTGGGGTTTATAGTAAGATGATAGGTGGGAATGAAATAGAGGCACAAATATGGGGTGTAAAGTCATAGAAGTGCAATGTAGGAGTTCAGTATACCAAGGTGATACAGGAGATGGAATAGATCGTAGGTGGGGTATAGGAGGATGATAAAGGAGGACAGTATAAGGGGTAATATATGGGGTGTAGTGTAGGCAGTACAGGGACATGGTTATCCAGTGCCCAGGGCAAGCATCCAGAATTGCACCCCCCTCCTTCACTGTTGATACGTACCATAAAATGGACGTAACACATGGTCTGTTCTTTGTCCCCTTGCTCGTCTGCGTCCAGGGCAGCTGTCTCTTCTTCCCACCCCTTGTCCCGACCCTGGGCCCAGGCATTTGGTGCATGGCCGGACACCCCCAAGGTTTTAGAAACTATAGCCAATCCATATTAATCACCCTTATTGAAGAGGTCCAAATGGACGTTTCACTTATACAGCGCAACATTCAGAAGCTGCAAGTTGGAGTCCTCAAAACTGAGGAACACATTTCTCAGATTCACGTCCAACTGATTCCACAATCGAAACTCTGCTAGCTGTGAATATGCAAAAGATGTGGAATACGGACTGTATTTTCAAGCAAACTCAAAGTGGTGGGACTTCTCTCGATACTTTGAACTTGCTCTTCTCCATCCAAGAACCACTTAGAACCTTTACTGTCAAATTTTTAAGCTACAAGACACTTTACTTCTCCGAGAGAGCCAACTTAAGTGCTTCACTTCATCTTTATACCCATTGGCCTCCAATGTATCCTCCTTTATCCTCAAAACTTGTTGGCGTTGGGTACCAGCGCTTGGTCAACACTTTTAGGAAAACTTACACGCTGCCCAGACTCGCAATGTACAGAAGCTACATAATGGAGTTTCCAAAACTGAGGTTTACATTCCTCTAGGGCTGTTACTGATAAAAATGTTCGTGTTCGATTAATTGATTTTTTTTTGATCGACTAATTTCGATCAATTATAACGCACATACAGATCCAACTACTTTTAGCTGATCTCCTTGCATTGCAACTCTGCATTAGTCAGTGGGAATTGTGGTATACACTATATATACAATCACCCGAAACTAGTTCGTTTCCACAATCCATGACTTAACCCTTTTAAGAAAAAACTTTTAAAAAAATTTTAAGGAGTCTTTTAATGTTAAATTTGTTTTTAGGGTGGAGCTCCACTTTAACAAGACATTTTCAAACTTGCAGCTCAATTGCTTGCTTTCTGGGTAATGCCTCCAATGGGTATACCAGTCCTGTTGACAACCATCTAAAATGGGAATGCCATTTCACTTCCCGTTGTGTCTCTGGGACAGGAAGTGAAATGAAAGCTCCACACTGGGATGCACAAGGCAAAGCCTAAACCGAGAGGTGTTTTCTCTCTGCATGACCTAATCTAAAACTAAAATACAGATTCAAGCTGTATATATACTTTAAATCACCACGATTCCTCCTCCACAATTGACCTGTCCAGTACAGACAACACACTCACCTTCATAATGCCTTCCAATGCTTGTTAATTCCCAGCAAGGGTCACGTATCATCAGCATAGGGGCGTGTCCGGCCAAGTACAAAACCGGCTTGCAGCCACACCTCTGCAATTCGCGGACACGCCCACTCGGTCGAAGCCTTTCAGGCCACGGTTGGATCGGTCAGGCGCCTGCTGTATTCCATTACTTTACCATTGTCCAGCGTGGGCACCGTCAACTGGGGAAGGGGGGGGGGATCCGGAATTCCCTGAAGACCCGGAAGCCGGCGGAGAGGTGAGTACCGATCAAAAAAATTAACGATTAATCGAGGAATTAATCGTTAATTTCCACAACCCTACATTCCTCCAATTCATGTCCACCCAATTCCACAAACTATGAACACTGCTAGCCATGAATATCAGGCAGGAAGCGGAAAATGGACTGTAAACTTAAAGGTATGGAACCCTTCCTTGTACATTGAACTTGCTCCCCTCCAACCTGGCATCACCTAGAACTTGTATTGTCGAAGTTTTGAGCTGAAAACACCAATAAACTATACTTTTTTGAGAACTAGTCTCTGGCTAAATTGCTTTACTGGATCTTTAAATCCTGCTTTTCAGTTCAGACACAAGAAAAAAAAAACTATAACTACATTTTTGGAAGTTAGAAAAGGCTACGTAATTTAGGACTCAAGTGGCTCCGAAATTGCTGGTGGTGGGCAGTACCAGGACAGGGTCGTCCAGTGCCCAGGGCAATGATCCAGAATTGCACCCCCCTCCCTCCTCGTAATACATGCCATAGAATGGGCATCCCACCCGGTGTGTCTGTTCTTTGTCCCCTTGCTCGTCTGCGCTCCAGGGCAGCTTCCCCTTCTGCCCACCCCTTTTCCCGGCCCTGGGTGTAGGGTATAGAAAGAAGATGGGGGATGCAAGGCTAAAAATACAGGGTGAGGGGTAGGGGAAGAGTGATATAAGGGATGGAAAAAGAGGGTAATGCATAGGATGAGGGGTATAGGAAGGTGATCATGATTTGGAGGTTGGTGGCAGGAATCATGTAGTGTTCTATCACTCACGTTTCCGTATTGATGGTTGATGACAGCGATGTTGGAGAACTGGGGAGATTAGCGCTTTCCATTTTCGGTAGAATGCTTGAGATTTGTGGTGTGGATGCTTCTGGTGGGCAGGCGGGACTTTCTTCTGTAACCCCAAAATCTACATCTTCGATAGGGAGAGAGAAGAGGCAATCATTATTGTGTACACACTGCACTGCAGAAATACAGTAGACACACAGTTTGGGCAGCAGAGCAATTCTTTTGTATAACCCATCTACCACCCAGGCAGTGAATGGCAATTGTCATTAGGGAGGCAGGCAGTATGGACATTTTCTGGCCAAAATTTGATGGAAATGTAACTAAATGGAGCACAAAAATTGGCCATATACATCTGGGAAATCTGATCCTACACCCTCTAACTCAGTAGTCTTCCAACTGTTGCCCGGGGGGCCAGATGTGGCCCTTAATCCAGCTCTTGGGTCACTATTCCTTCTACTGATATGAGATTAGTTAGTTAGTAAGGTGGAATAAAGACACCAGTCCATCCAGTTCAACCCAAGTGAGTGGGGGTGCGTGTCTACAATTGTCCCTAACCCTGTACATCGCACACTCACATATTCTAGGGCCAATTTTGGACAGAAGCCAATTAACCTACCAGCATGTCTTTGGAGTGTGGGAGGAAACTGGAGTACCCGGAGGAAACCCACGCAGGCACAGGGAGAACATGCAAACTCCAGGCAGGTAGTGTCGTGGTTGGGATTCGAACCAGCGACCCTTTATACTGCTAGGTGAGAGTGCTAACCACTACACCACCGTGCCTACTATTCCTCACACTGACACCAACATTGGGCAAATAATTCCTCCACTGACACCAACACTAGGGCACTATTTCTTCCAATGACACCAATGACGGGCACTATTTCTCCCACCAACACCATTAAAGGGGCACTATTCCTTCCACTGATACCAACCATGGGGTACTCTTCCTTCCACTGACCCCAATGATGGGGCACTATTCCTCCTACTGACACCAATGATTGGGCACTATTTCTCCCACCAACACCAATCATGGGCTACTATTCCTCCCACTGATACCAACGATAAGGCACTATTCCTCCTAATGACAACAATGATGGGGCACTATTCCTCCCATTGACACTAATGATGGGGCACTATTCCTCCCACTGACACCAATGATGGGGCACTATTGATCTTTTATTAAAAGAATCAAGCAACCAATTTTATACAAAAGTAAAAAACAAAACCATAGTACAAAACTTCAACAGAAATCCAAGGAATACACATCCATGTTCAGAATATATACAATATATACATAATCTACTACCAAAATTATTTACATAAAGCAGCAGAGAGGGCCTAAGAGGCACAACCCATCACCTATGTACGCAGCCATTTATCAAAAATTAATCCAAAAAAATAATAATCTAGGGTGATAAGAGACAGACAGCCACACCCGGGAAAGAGACTCCTGGCAGTCAGGGAGGCTTGAAACCCCTCCACGCCTTCAACCAAGCCCCCTGACTCCACTTGTCTCTCTCGAGCACCCGAATCTTCTCCACCTCATGCAAAATGTCATACACCACCACCTGAACAGGAAGGATTTTACGCCGAATGCAGACCTGACACCGTGCGTTCCAAGTGAAATAACGGACTACTAGGCTAACTAGAAAAAGTGTATCTAAACAAAATACCCCACCAGTATTGAATGCTCCATACACCCACTCAGCATAACCCAGCCTGGAGAGGAAAGGGACACCGAGGGCCCGTCCCACCTGTTTGTACACCTCTATGTTAAAAGGGCAATGAAGCAGAAAATGGTCCATAGTCTCCTCCTCACCTGCACACTCCTCCCGAGGACAGCTACGATCCACCCCACTGCGGAATTTCAAATTGCCCCTAACATAGAGTCTCCCATGGAAGCACAACCAGGCCAGATCCCTGAATTTAGGGGGTACTCTGTCCAAATTAATAAGTCTTAACCCTGCCCTCAAAACTGGGCCTGGGCAATCCCTTAAGGCCAGTGGGTCATGAAAGACTTCGCTCAAGACTCGACTCATAAGGACTTTCCTCGGAACCGATCTGAGATCTTCAGCCGACAATCGCCACTGCCGTAGTAACTTCAGGCACGGAGCGACATAGGCTGGTAGCTGACCACGATGACCCCTGAGATTCTTCACTTGGCCACCTTCTTCCCAAAGTCGTAGAAAAGGCCTAAACCAAGATCTAAATATGCCTGCCCATCCAGGAGGTTCCACTGCAAGCATATTACCAATATTAAACTTGAGAAAAAGCAGTGAAAAGAAAAGAACTGGGTTGACCATACCTAAGCCACCCTCCCTCCTGGATAGATAGGTGACATTCCTCTTGATGGGGTTCAGTCTGTTCCCCCACAACATCTGGAAGAACACACTACTGACCCTAGCATAGAGAGACACTGGCAAGATGCAGACAAAGCTGACATACAAGAAGATCGGAATCAGGTAAGTCTTAATCAGATCAACCCTTTCCCTCATAGATAACTTCCATCTCTTCCAGCTGACCACCTTAGTATTGGCAATTTCCAGTCTGCCTTCCCAGTTTTTGAGGCCATAATCGCCAGGTCCAAATTCAATGCCTAAGATCTTAATTCTTTCCTGGGGCACTGGAAAGGTGTCCGGGAGATCAAACCCCTCACCTTCCTTTCCCATCCAGAAAACTTCACTCTTTTCCTGATTGATCTTGGAGCCTGATGCTTCAGAATACCGTGATGTCAGAGAGACCACCTCCTCTGCTTCATCCGCCCCAGTGACAATCACCGACACATCGTCCGCATAGGCAACAACCCTCAAAGGCGGCTCACCCGGAAGCCCCACTGGCACCCCACACAACATGCCGCTCTCTAGCCTCCTGATGAAGGGGTCGATTGCAAACACATAGAGCAGGGGACTCAGGGGACAACCCTGGCGCACCCCGGAGCCAACCTCAAAGGACTGCCCAACCCAACCATTAACAAGAGGAAAGCTCTCTGCCCCCTCATACAAGACTTTTAACCAATCAACAAAACCACCCGGCAGACCGTACTTACTAAGGAGCAACCACAGGTACTCATGGTTAACACGATCAAAAGCCTTTGCCTGATCCAATGTCAGCAAATACTTTCCCCAGCCTGCAGCCCTGCACCGCTCCAAGGCCTCCCGGACAGCTAAAACTGCTGTGAAGGTGCACCTACCCTGGACCGAACAGTGCTGATGGCGAGAAAGCAAAGACTCTGCTACTGACGATAGGCGCCAGAAAAATATCTTTGCCAGTATCTTTCTATCGACATTAAGAAGGCTGATGGGGCGCCAATTCTCAATCATCGAAGGATCTTTACCCTTTGAAAGAAGAATCACAGCTGAGTGCCTCATGGAAGAGGGAAGTACCCCCTCAGCAAGGCAACTGTTAAAAACCTCTACCAAATGTGGGGCCAGAATAGACTTAAAAGCTTTGTAAAACTCAGCCGTCAAGCCATCCGGTCCAGGTGACTTTTTGATGGCAAGCTGTTCAATTGCCCTCATCACCTCTTCAACTGTGATCTCCTCTGTCAAATTCATCAATGGGACATCTTCATCATTTAGACCTGGAGTAGAGTCCAAAAAGCTTTCCATCTTGTCACGGTCAAGCTCTTTCCTCCCAAGAAGGTCAGCATAAAAGGACCTCACGACCTCCAGAATCCCTGACCTGGACTTTGTCAAGGAACCTGTACTGTCCTTAAGGCCAACGACCGTTTTAACAGCTACACCTTGTTTGCAGTTCTGGTAAGGGTCAGGCGAGTGGTACTTCCCATAGTCCCTCTCCAGAACCAAAGAGGCATGCCGGTCATATTGACACTTCCTGAGAAGGAGTTTCACTTCGGAGATTGCCCCAGGATCTCCTCCTCTCGAGACAAGAATATCCAGCTTCCTCCGTAAACGTTGGTAGGTCATGTATTTATTAAACTGCTTTCTATTGGCTAGGCCCCTGAAGAATCCAGCAATCCTCTTTTTGGTCAGCTCCCACCACTCAGCCTTGCTGCTACAAAAGTCCAGGATGGTCACCTGTGCCTGAAAGAATTCCTCAAAGGATTGTCTAACATGTTCTTCCTTGAGTAGAGTCGAATTCAATCTCCAGATGCCCTTACCCCTCTGAGGGGCGTCTGAAGCATTCAGGACCACAGATAGCATACAGTGATCAGAGAACTCTACTGCCTGCACCACTGGGGGTGAGAAAGCAGAGGTCTCCTTAAAAAAAAACCTATCTATTCTACTCTGACTATTACCTCGATGAAAGGTGAACCCGGTGTCATCCGGGAGGTGCTTAATGTGCACATCCACAAGACCAGCATCCCTAACCATACTATTTAAAAAAACGCTATCATATCCCAGCCTGTCCTTGAAGTCCTTCCTGTCCTTGGGCCTAGTTACTGTATTAAAGTCACCTCCAAAGACCACTTGCCGGGATGTAAAAAGAAATGGCTTGATCCTTGTAAAAAGGCATTTCCTGTCCCACTTTGTGTGCGGTCCATAAACATTAATTAGGCGCAGGTCCTGCCCTCCCACAAGGACATCTAAGACCATACATCTCCCAATCTCCATCTCAATAACCCGCCGGACAGTTACCATGCCGGTTTTAAACAACACCGCCACACCGCCGTAAGGCTCGGCCGCAAGAGACCAGTAAGATGGACCATACCTCCACTCTCTCTTGGCCATATGAATATCTGCCAAGGAGGTGAGCCTAGTCTCTTGCAAAAATAAAATTTCAGCATCTAATTGGCTGAACAAAAAGAAGGCCATAGAACGAGCTCTTACTGACTTAATGCTGGCGACATTTATTGTCACCACTTTTAACGGAGGGGGAACCGCCATTTGGGTTATTGGGTGGTTTGCTTCTTAGCTCCCCTCTGCTGCTCATCACCAGAAGCCTCTCTCTTTCTTGAGGCCGCCTCAAACTCCATTTTGGAATTAGAACTTCGCTCCGAAGAAGCTCCAGATGAAGAGATATCCCAATTAGAGGACCTATAACGGTTGGAGACAGGCACTGGAGCCTGTTCTGTCCTCACCACCTGCTTCTTCCGCTTCCCAACCTTCCTTCTCTCCTCCAGGTACTGCAGGTCAGCTTCAGAGATGCCCTCATCTCTTACTTTTTTCTGTGAAGTCTTTACAGAAGACTTCTTTACAGAGGAAGAAGCAACCTTTTTAGTACCCACTACCACTGCTGGTGGGGGGGGTGCTCCCTTTGAATCAGACTTAGGAGGGGTAGACTCCTGGGGGGTAACTGACTCAGGGGGCACAGACTTGGAAGGTTCTGACACAAGAGGAGAGGGTACAGTAGGCTGGGGGGAGACAGATACAGATACAGAAGGAATACTTACAGACACATGAGGGGTGGCCACAGGAACTGGAGAGGGATCCTGAGCAGGACCAGGGGAGTCGGTCACCGCAGAGGAGGATGGTACACCAGGGGCCTCACCCTCCATCCTGTCCAGCCTTGACATGTCATCAATTACCTCCTTCTCCATATTGTGCCAGGCTTCAGGACATCTGCTGTAGGGGTGGCCAAGGCGCAGGCACAGGTTGCACCTGATCATTTCGGTGCAGTCCTTAGCCATATGACCCTGACCCCGACACACTGAACATATCAAGGCTGAACAGGAGGAACTCAAATGCCCCTTTTCTCCACAGCGGTGACACAGCTTCGGCTGACCAGGGTAAAAAACAGTCATCCTATCCCTCCCTATAAAAGCTGAGGAGGGCAGGTGACGGACAACATTCCCATCCCTGGCCAACCTGACTGTAACCGACCAACCCCCAGTCCAGATGTTACGCTCATCAAGGATTTTATTGGGCTTGGTCAAAACCTCCCCATAGTTCCTTAACCAAACCTCTAGATCCCGGGCAGGGACACTCTCATTAGTGAGGATAATTGTGATTTTTTTTACTGTAGACCTCTGAGAAACTGCAACTGGGGCCAGACCTTCCCATTCAGGTCTTGACCTGCACCGAGCCTCATATCTCTCCCAGAACAGGTCAAGACCCTCTGGCCTGGTGAAGCTAACTGTATAATCCCGTGTCCCAGCTACATGTATAAAGGCATACAGATCATTTGCTCCAAAACCCATCTCCAAAATCAAATCCACCACTGCACGCCGTGCTGGAGGGATCGCACCACCTTCCCATTTCAGAATAACAACATTACGTCTGGGACCCCCAGCAGAAGCCAGAGACCCAAGACCAGATCCTGGGGTGCTCAAAGTGGTAGCCTGTAGGGGAAAACCCCGCTTGGGAGCAGAGCTACCAGGAGCAGAGCGTACCACCTGAGCAAAGGTAGGTTTATCAGGGCCAAGGCCCCACACTGAAGTCACATTAGTCTGTACATCATTATCAACTGTCTGAACTGAACTGGCAAAATCCATAGCAGGACGATTGTCCATCACACTGATACTGGGGTGATTGTTATCAGTCACAGCAATATTCAATTTCCCATCAGGAAAGGTCACAGTTTCTGCTGCAATACCAGCTGTCTCCTGATGCTGCGCTGTAGAGTCCTCAGCAGCAGTGGGGCAAACAGCTTTGGACTCACCTAAAGAAGGGTTAATGGGCTCTGCTGACACCTGTGGTTCTTCTACAGAAATGACATTTTTTAAAAGTAACTCTTGCTGCATTGCAGCATCAGCAGACACAACATTGCTGCACACAGGATCAGCAGCCTGATTGTCATTAGGCACATTGTCAGTGTTGAAAGGCACAAAAACAGTCTTATCCACAACATGGGACTTGGCAGTCTTTACCTTATCAGGTACATCATCAGTAATGTCCTCTTCATTAAACATTAACTGATTCCTCCGCATAGGAGACTCCATTACCTGGATGGCCCTGAGCATGCCTCCTGAGTCCTGGGAAGGCATGGGGCTGCTTACCTCTCCCTGAGGGGGCAGGGGGTCAGAACTGGGGGTCTCCTCCTCCACCTCCATCTTTGTCATTCTTCCAAACCTCCTGTCATTTCCAAACTTCTCCTTAAATGGCCCATCTCTGCCTTCCATCATGGCCACAATGGTCTCCTGATGGTCCACACGGACTTTGGCCAACTGGATCTCCGGATCCATGGATCCACGCTTCTGGCTGTGTAAGCCCTCCCGCTGCCTTTGCAGACGCTTCAGCTCCGCTCGTAGCTTGTAAAGCTTATCCCTCTCCCTATTTAGGACCTTAATCCCGGCCACCACTCGCTCCCGAATGGCTTCGGAACCTTCATCCCCACCAGGGGTAGAGAGATCAGCTTGTACAGGGGCAGGCATGTCACCCGACGGCCCAGGAGATGGCTGTGAGCTTCCAGCAGGAGAGGCCCTGCTGGCCTCCATGGCTTCCCCATAAAGGGGCCAGGAGAGCTGGGATAGATTTCCTCACCAGTCCCCTCTCACACGGATCTGCAGCAGCTGCAGAGAGACAGCCTCCTCCTGACACACCTGTGCTCCAATGATGGGTGGGGCACTATTCCTCCCACTGACACTAATGATGGGGCACTATTCCTCCCACTGACACCAATGATGGGGCACTATTCCTCCCACTGACACCAATGATGGGGCACTATTCCTCCCACTGACACCAATGATGGGGCACTATTCCTCCCACTGACACTAATGATGGGGCAATATTCCTCTCACTGAAGCCAGGACATTTTCTACTCCAACTTGCCACAACCCGGCTCCCCTAAATTCTGAAGGAAAGTAAACTGGCTCTCCAAGTAAGTTCGGAGACCGCTGCTCTAGATGGCAACATTTCTCAGGGTTGGTGCCCAATGAATCCCTACATGATTCAAGTGTTACCTGGTTGCTACAAGCGATGCTGAAATTGGCATTAAAGTTTTGGGTCTTGCTGGTACAGCAGTGAGATAATAGGGCTGGCCTCTCACTAAGATGTCTTGAGAAAAGATTGCACTAATTCTGGGAATGGTTGTGGTGGTTCAATGTGCTTGTAGATGTTTAGAAGGTACATCCCCGAGTAGAGGAGATACCAGAGCTAGACACGTGACCTGCTTGACCCATTCTATTATAAGGGAAGTAGGTTTGTCAGCTGAAATGACACTATAATGACACAAGACAAGGAAGGAATCCATCCACATTACCTCCTGGGAAGACTTCTGCACAGCAGCTTATCAAACCTTCAACTACTGACACCACCAAGATGGGAGAGGCGGAAGCCATGTCCAGCATAGATGGGTCTCTAGAAAAAGACAAGGATAGAGAAGGACCATATTAATGTGTTAAAGAGTCAGAATGTCAACTACATCCCCACAAAATGAATTCACATTCCCGACACACACTTCATTCTGTAGACCAGGGGTTGGCAAGCCGTCAATCGTGATTTACCCATGGACCTCAGGCAGCCGACGGGTAGATCGCAAACTAATTCCTACTTTGCTGGTCCGTCCCCCAGCGGAGAGTGGGAAGCAGCACAGTACTAGATGGAGGGTGGAAGCTGCCAGAGTTAACTTTCAAGTTAACCAGCTTGTTAAGATGAAGAGTTAACTTCGGCAGCTCCATTCAAGCCCTCCATCCAGTACTGTGCTGTTTCCCACTGCTCTGCAGTACACCAGCTGTAAGGTAGGGAAGTGCTACCTACATACTGGTGTGTGCTTGTGTTGGGGGGAAGAGGATGTGAAGGTACAAAGGGCACTGCTGGGGGGGCAGAGGATACTACTGGGGGGAGCAGAAGACACTGCTAAGGGGGTCAGAGAACACTACTGTGAGGGAGAGGGGGCAGGGCACATTACAGTGGGGGGGGGGGGGGGGGGGTGATGTGAAGGGGACAGGGGATGCTGCTTTTTGGGGGGTGAAGAACACTACTGTATGGGGGAGCAGAAGACACTACTATGTGTGTGTATGTGTGTGGGGGGGGGGCAAGAGTCACTGTGTGTGTGTTTGGGGGCAGGAGAGGACACTACTATGTGTGTGTGGGGGGGGGGAGAGGACACTACTGTGTGTGTGTTGGTAGTCTGATCCAGCCTTAGGTGAGTACAGGGCCATGCGTTTTATGACCCTCTTGACTAATTGTCACAATACCATGTCTGTGCTGATACCTATTTGGTTCATTATACCCCCTACAGATGTACTACACATGCGTCTACCCCTGATGAAGCGAGCATGGTCTTGCGAAACGCGTTGGTATACCTTTCATGCCTGTGTACTTTGCAGTTTACATTGTATACCATGATACCTTTAAAGACATTTTTTACTGTATGTATCACTTCAGTGGCTTGGCTATGATTCATGTTTATGTTTGACAATTTTAATAAATTTTGAGACTGCATTTACTCTGCCAATTGTGGGCTAACCACATTCACCTCATTTAAATTCCGGAGGCGATTTCCTGGTTTTTTGTTGTGTGTGTGTGGGGGTGGGGGCAGAGGACACTACGTCTGGGGTGATGATGTGAAAGGGGGCAGAGGACGCCACTGTGGGGTGGGAGGGGGCACACTAGTGGGGGTGATATCAAGTGGGCAGAGGACACTGCTGTATGGGGGGGATGGGACACTACTGTGTATGTGTGTGTAGGGGGGGGGCAAAGGACACTACTTTGTGTGTGGGGCGGGCAGAGGACACAACGTCTGGGGTGATGATGTGAAAGGGGGCAGAGGACACCTCTGTAGGGTGGGGGGGCACACTAGTGGGGGTTATGTCAAGTGGGCAGAGGACACTGCTGTATGGGGGGGGACGAGACACTACTGTGTATGTGTGTGTAGAGGGGGGGACAAAGGACACTACTGTGTATGTGTGTGTAGAGGGGGGGACAAAGGACACTACTGTGTGTAAAGGGGGGGGGGGCGGAGGGTCAAGAGACACAGCTGTGTGTGTGAGAAGGGGAGGGGACAACACCACTGTGTGGGAGGAGGCAGAGGGTCAGAGGTCACTACTGGGGGGGGGGGGTGATTGCTGTGAAGGGGGGCAGAAGATACTACCCTGGGGGGGTGATGTGAAGGGGGGGGAAAGGACACTACTGTGACACACTATGGTCACTTGGAAGTGCAGTCACTGTAGATCCGAGGGAGAAAATAAAAAACAGCATTTTAGCTTGCACATGATTGGATGATAAAATCAGCAGAGCTTCCCCTCATTTCAGATCTTCCCCTCAGATTTACAGCGATTGCACTTCCAAGTAAATCACCCCCCTTGTGTGTACTGTCGTTTTATTTAGGGCTTGATCGTTTTGCTTTTAGTTTTTTTAAAGGGGAGCGCCCCCCCACCCCCCCCCCCCCCCTTGTCTGGGTAGATCTCAGTCTCCGAAAGGTTGCCTCCTCTTGCATTAGATATCCACGTTGATTTGTTTCTTATCACCTCTTGTAAGGCTGGCTAAAGGGGGATATATTACATCTCCTTTGGTAAATGAGACTTCCAATGTACCTCCACTTTTGTTGAGAAAAAAAAAAAAAGCATCCCCCTCAGGGTGATCTCTGTACATTGCAAGGATTTGAACAAACGTTGTAGCAGATTCCGACCTTTTCCTGCTCTGAAGGAATATTTCTTTGTGTCACCATGTCCTTTCCATACTGAATATGAATAGGAGGATGCAGTTCATTATAATCATCTGGTGCCCTCTCAGTGTTCTAATGAGAAAATCTGCTGTGTCTGGATGCCTTAAGCACTTCACAGCCACGTATCAGATGCATGGCTCACAGTTGGGGCACAGTCCCGCATTGTAAAATTCGGCAAAAAGAAAAAGAAAAAAAAACCAAAACAGGCTTTAGGAGGTGGCAGTAGCGTCTCCTGAATGCCTGCCAGCTGCTGGTATTCTGCCCTCTGAAAAGTGATTTATTGTGGATCGCTTTTCAGCGGGCAGGAAGTGTTACAGCCTGGTTTGAAAGAGCATAGCTAGTGTGCAGCTCAGCGATTCTAGTATTCCTTTGGGTGCTGCATTGTCTCCTTTATCCACAACGTAGGCAAGCAGAGTAATCTCGTAGTCTTTATATTTTTGGACTTGTTTATAAAATACCAACCAAACCGTCCTGACTGGTCACCAGACCGCGCTGAACAGGACGCCATGAGATGGACATTCATAATCTGCTCTCTTTCACTTCATATATGGGTGAAATAACGGACGTTGACTCTACTCACCCGTCAGATTTGGCCCACAGGAGGTTGGGACCGAGAACGATTGCGATATTGCTGGGCGTCATTTTGTTGACTTCTTGGTGTTCTCCTAACTTTGCCAAAAACTTGATTAGGAATCTGCAATGAAGACAGAATCACGAGCACAACAGTCATTTATTGCTGGAACAGAACTCAGCTTTCTCCTCTGGAAAACACCAATAATATTGTCCAATCAGGGATAGTCACAGCCATGTAACCTATACAGATGTCACCATCAGATGTGTGACGTCCACAGGTAGCAGAAGATAGATCGGGGACACCTATGTGTAATCTGGACAGATGATTTCGTCATGCATACTGGTGTATAACACAAAGGGGTAAAGTATACGGGTGTGTAATACATATTGGTAACAGACAGGTGGGCAACACATATGTGCAACATAGACTTGTGTGGGACACATCCAGGTAACGTGGACAGGTGTGTGACACACAAAACATAGACTGGTGTGTGACACATCCAGGTAATGCGGATAGGTGTGTGACACACAAAACATAGACAGATGTGTGACACATATGGGAAACATAGACAGGTTTGTGACGCATAGAGTAACAGAGAGGTGTGTGATATATACGGGTAATGTGAACAGGTGTGTGACCCATGAAGTAACATAGACAGGTGTGTGGCACATCCAGGTAATGTGGACAGGTGTGTGACCCATGAAGTAACATAGACAGGTGTGTGACCCATGAAGTAACATAGAAAGGTGTGTGACCCATGAAGTAACATAGAGAGGTGTGTGACCCATGAAGTAACGTAGACAGGTGTGTGACCCATGAAGTAACATAGACAGTTGTGTGACCCATGAAGTAACATAGACAGGTGTGTGACCCATGAAGTAACGTAGACAGGTGTGTGACCCATGTAGTAACATAGACAGGTGTGTGGCACATATTGGTAAATGTGGACAGGTGTGTGACCCATAAAGTAACATAGACAGGTGTGTGGCACATCCAGGTAATGTGGACAGGTGTGTGACCCATGAAGTAACATAGACAGGTGTGTGGCACATCCAGGTAATGTGGACAGGTGTGTGACCCATGAAGTAACATAGACAGGTGTGTGGCACATCCAGGTAATGTGGACAGGTGTGTGACCCATGAAGTAACATAGACAGGTGTGTGACCCATGAAGTAACATAGACAGGTGTGTGGCACATATTGGTAAATGTGGACAGGTGTGTGACCCATGAAGTAACATAGAAAGGTGTGTGACCCATGAAGTAACATAGACAGGTGTGTGGCACATATTGGTAAATGTGGACAGGTGTGTGACCCATGAAGTAACATAGACAGGTGTGTGACCCATGAAGTAACATAGACAGGTGTGTGACCCATGAAGTAACATAGACAGGTGTGTGACCCATGAAGTAACGTAGACAGGTGTGTGGCACATATTGGTAAATGTGGACAGGTGTGTGACCCATGAAGTAACATAGACAGGTGTGTGGCACATCCAGGTAATGTGGACAGGTGTGTGACCCATGAAGTAACATAGACAGGTGTGTGGCACATATTGGTAAATGTGGACAGGTGTGTGACCCATGAAGTAACATAGACAGGTGTGTGGCACATCCAGGTAATGTGGACAGGTGTGTGACCCATGAAGTAACATAGACAGGTGTGTGACCCATGAAGTAACGTAGACAGGTATGTGGCACATATTGGTAAATGTGGACAGGTATGTGACCCATGAAGTAACATAGGCAGGTGTGTGGCACATCCAGGTAATGTGGACAGGTGTGTGACCCATGAAGCAACATAGATAGGTCTGTGGCACATCCAGGTAATGTGGACAGGTGTGTGGCCCATGAAGTAACATAGACAGGTGTGTGGCACATCCAGGTAATGTGGACAGGTGTGTGACCCATGAAGTAACATAGACAGGTGTGTGGCACATATTGGTAAATGTGGACAGGTATGTGACCCATGAAGTAACGTTGACAGGTGTATGACACATCCAGGTAATGTGGACAGGTGTGTGACCCATGAAGTAACATAGACAGGTGTGTGGCACATCCAGGTAATGTGGACAGGTGTGTGGCCCATGAAGTAACATAGACAGGTGTGTGGCACATCCAGGTAATGTGGACAGGTGTGTGACCCATGAAGTAACATAGACAGGTGTGTGACACATACGGGTAACATAGACAGGTTTACAACACACACAGGTAACGTGGACAGGTATGTGTGTCACACAAAGTAACTTAGATGGTGTGTAACAAAAATGGGTAAAGTGGACAGGCATATGACACATACAGGTAAAGTGGACCGGTATACAACACACACACACAGGTAACATGGACTGGTGTGCAACATATTCAAGAAATGTAGACAGGTGCATGACAAATAGAGTAAAATATATACAGTATCTCACAAAAGTGAGTACACCTCTCACATTTTTGTAAATATTTTATTATATCTTTTCGGCTGCATTCACACCTGAGCGTTTTCAGCTCGTAAAACACCCAAAAAAACGCCTGAAGAAACAAGCAAAATCCCATTCATTTCAATGGCACCTGTTCACATCTGAGCGTTTTGTCACCTGAAGCAAAACGCCTGAAAAACGCCCTAAGCTCAAAAAAGAACATGAGCTTCTTTGGGGCAGACTACAGGCATTTTTTCTGCCTTTTACATTGGTGACTTGAACAAAATCGTGGCAAAAATGCAGCAAAATTGCGGTAAAAACACGCAACTTTGAAACGCTCAAGTGTGAATGCAGCCTTCATGTGACAATGCTGAAGAAATGACACTTTGCTACAATGTAAAGTAGTGAGTGTACAGCTTGTATAACAGTGTAAATTTGTTGTCCCCTCAAAATAACTCAACACACAGCCATTAATGTCTAAACCGCTGGCAACAAAAGTGAGTACACCCCTAAGTGAAAATGTCCAAATTGGGCCCAATTAGCCATTTTCCCTCCCCGATGTCATGTGACTCGTTATTGTTACAAGGTCTCTGGTGTGAATGGGGAGCAGGTGTGTTAAATTTGGTGTTATCTCTCTCACTCCCCCATACTGATCACTGGAAGTTCAACATGGCACCTCATGGCAAAGAACTCTCTGAGGATCTGAAAAAAAGAATTGTTGCTCTACATAAAGATGGCCTAGGCTATAAGAAGATTGCCAAGAGCCCGAAACTGAGCCGCAGCACGGTGGCCAAGACCATACAGAGCTTTAACAGAACAGGTTCCACTCAGAACAGGCCTCTCCATGGTCCACCAAAGAAGTTGAGGTCACGTGCTCAGCGTCATATCCAGAGGTTGTCTTTGGGAAATAGACATATGAGTGCTGCCAGCATTGCTGCAGAGGTTAGAGGGGTGGGGGGTCAGCCTGTCAGTGCTCAGACCATACGCCGCACACTGCATCAAATTGGTCTGCATGGCTGTCGCCCCAGAAGGAAGCCTCTTCTAAAGATGATGCCCAAGAAAGCCTGCAAACAGTTTGCTGAAGACAAGCAGACTAAGGACATGGATTACTGGAACCATGTCCTGTGGTCTGATGAGACCAAGATAAACTTATTTGGTTCAGATGGTGACAAGCGTGTGTGGGGGCAACCAGGTGAGGAGGACAAAGACAAGTGTGTCTTGCCTACAGTCAAGCATGGTGGTGGGAGTGTCATGGTCTGGGGCTGCATGAGTGCTGCCGGCACTGGGGAGCTACAGTTCATTGAGGGAACCATGAATGCCAACATGTACTGTGACATACTGAAGCAGAGCATGATCCCCTCCCTTCAGAGACTGGGCCGCAGGGCAGTATTCCAACATGATAACCACCCCAAACACACCTCCAAGATGACCACTGCCTTCTAAAGAAGCTGAGGGTAAAGGTGATGGACTGGCCAAGCATGTCTCCAGACCTAAACCCTATTGATCATCTGTGGGACATCCTCAAACAGAAGGTGGAGGAGCGCAAGGTCTCTAACATCCACCAGCTCTGTGATGTCATCATGGAGGAGGGGAAGAGGACTCCGGTGGCAACCTGTGAAGCTCTGGTGAACTCCATGCCCAAGAGGGTTAAGGCAGTGCTGGAAAATAATGGTGGCCACACAAAATATTGACACTTTGGGTCCGATTTGGACATTTTCACTTAGGGGTGTACTCACTTTTGTTGCCAGCGGTTTAGACATTAATGGCTGTGTGTTGAGTGATTTTGAGGGGGCAGCAAATTTACACTGTTATACAAGCTGTACACTCACTACTTTACATTGCAGCAAAGTGTCATTTCTTCAGTGTTGTCACATGAAAATATAGAAGAAAAGATTTACAAAAATGTGAGGGGTGTACTCACTTTTGTGAGTAACTGTAAGTATGCACCACAAATGGGTAAAGAGGATATGTGTGTGACACAAAGAGTAACATAGACAGGTGTGTAACACAAATGGATAAAGCAGACAGGTGTGTGACACATACAGGTAACATGAACAGGTGTGTGACACATACAGGTAACATGAACAGGTGTGTGACACATAGGGATACACAGACGTGTGTGTCACATACTGGGAACACAGACAGGTATGTAGCAGTTCCTATCATAAATCTGATAACCTCAGGTAGAGCACATTTCTAAGGTGAATGAATTGGGTGTCTGTCTGATGGACTATGTAGGAAGAAATAGTATGAAGATCTGAGACATTAGACGGTCACAAGGGTGATGGGCCCCGTGAAGGTTTGCTGACAGCAGAATACATTTTTTTGAACAGATTTGGTCATGGTGGGCACTGTATACCTGAGGTTGTTGTAGTTTTCAGGTGGCAGCTTGGCACACACCTCTCTAAAACTCTCCTGCCGTTTTTCTGGCTCTTTAATGCTGAAAGATAAAACAGAATTGGCATGACAAGGTGAACTTGGCAGAGATGTGTCCCCACCAAGCTCTGCGGTCACTTTTACCTGGCAGCTCTCATCCAGTCATCAAAGAGTTCAGAGGTCATGAGCGGTTCTGGAAGTTCCCGGAGATAGGACTTGAGGGCACCTAGAAGATACTTAATATGATAATCCTGCATGGAGTATGGAGGAGGCAGTAATAAGGTGCCATATGTGAAAAGGATCAAGATAGAGGTGGGGGAGCAGGAAAAGTCACGTACCGGCCACAGCATGCGGCTCATTAATAAACTCCGCCAGGTCCCTGGCACCGGCACCCAGACTGCCCTTCAGCTTTTTCAGAATTGATGCGCCTGCAGCCAACCGGAACAGACCCTGAAATAGAATTACCAGTTACCGACCTGACCACAAAAATACCACATCACCAATACCAATCACTAGCATTGATTTCTGTACCAGAAAATATGGCGGACAGGAGGTGGATGGGGCTGTTTACACCTAGTAACAAGGAAATGTCTTTCAGTTTGAACAATTATTCCTGGATTTCTTGAAAGGCTACATAGGCCCCAGCGTAAGCCGGCTGACTTCCAGGTATTGGATACCCTTCCAGTTATACCTCACATGATTGAAAGCTACACTTTCACTAAAAATTATATAGCATAAATAACCGCTATACAATCCAATATGCAAATTATTATTATTATTATTATTATTCAGGATTTATATAGCGCCAACAGTTTACGCAGCGCTTTACAATATAAAAGGGAGACAATACAGTTATAATACAATAAAATACAAGAGGATTAAGAGGGCCCTGCTCAGAAGAGCTTGAATCTAATAATGACCTTCACATTTCAATCTGCAGATGATGTTATTTTCTAAACTCAGTAAAACCTTAGATTATAAGCTCCTTGAGGGCAGGGACTGATGTGAATGTGCAATATACACTATATTGTCATAAGTATTGGGACGCCGGTCTTTACACGCACATGTACGTTAATGGCATCCCAGTCTTAGTCCGTAGGGTTCAATATTGAGTTGGCCCACCCTTTGCAGCTATAACAGCTTCAACTCTTCTGGGAAGGCTGTCCACAAGGTTTA
This sequence comes from Lithobates septentrionalis, assembly GCA_037952835.1. Taxonomy (NCBI): domain Eukaryota; kingdom Metazoa; phylum Chordata; class Amphibia; order Anura; family Ranidae; genus Lithobates; species Lithobates septentrionalis. The sequence continues at coordinate 145,649 of JBBDGP010004084.1, read as the reverse complement.
GGAGGGTGTCTATGGGAATGTTTGACCATTCTTCCAAAAGCGCATTTGTGAGGTCAGGCACTGATGTAGGACGAGAAGGCCTGGTTCGCTGTCTCCACTAACTCTAATTCATCCTAAAGGTGTTCTATCGGGTTGAGGTCAGGACTCTGTTCAGGCCAGTCAAGTTCATCCCCCCCAAACTCGCTCATCCATGTCTTTATGGACCTTGCTTTGTGCACTGGTGTGCAGTCATATTGGAACAGGAAGGGGCCATCGCCAAACTGTTCCCACAAAGTTGGGAGGATGAAATGGTCCAAAATGTCTCGGTATGGGCATGGATGGGTGAGTTTGGGGTGGAGAAACTTGACTGGCCTGCACAGAGTCCTGAGTTCAGATCGAAGATTGGGGTGTGCAAATGGCGGGAGAAAAATTGAACATGAACCGGGAAAACAGCAGATTCGTTGGATTTGGGAATGAGAAAGATTCACACAAAGATGGTGCCTTCAATCTTGACAGAAGATCAGAAAGAACGTTGGGGTTGATTTACTAAAACTGGAGAGTGCAAAAGTGCAGCTCTGAATAGAAACCAATCAGCTTCCAGGTTTTATTGTCAAAGCTTAATTGAACAAACTGAAGTTAGAAGCGGATTGGCCACCATGCACAGCTGCACCAGATTTTGCACTATCCAGTTTTAGTAAATCAACCCCCATTGTCTTTAAATTTCATCCGATTTTTTGGAAGAATGCAGAGGTGTTTGAGATATATATATATATATATATATATATATATATATATATATATATATATATATATATATATATATATATATATATATATATATATATATATATATATTTTTTTTTTTACAGTCTATTATGGGAATTAAAATTGTTGCACCTTGTACATAGTTCACCCAGTGGGGAGAGATTTTATCTTAACAGAACTGGCGTAAAGCTGACCATACATGGATCAAAATTCATCCGGTTCAGCAGGAACCAGCCAAATTTCAATCCATGTATGAGCTGGCTGGTTGTACAGAAGTTGGTCTACCGATCAGCTTCTGTACAACCAGCCTTTTGGAAAATTTCCACATGATCAACACTGCTGGCTATAGCCGGCGGTGCTATTCAGTGTCTTCTGACTGTAGCAGGATAGGTACTAGAGACGTGGTTGGGACCATGATAGTAATCTAGCACTAGGCTCCGGGGCCTCTCATAGTGAAGTCCGGGGTAGTTCTGGTCCCAGGTGGAAACATTACACCTTATTATTACCACCAGGGATCCTCAGTGATGTCCAGTCTTCAAGGTGTAAACCAGACTCAGGGCATGTTGTGACCAGGTCCACTAATGGTGGTTTACAGGAGGGGAAATTATCACAAATGAGAATATAGGAAAAGTGGACAGGAAAAAAAACCTGAAAACATTTCTTATGATTTGTAGGGTTTTTAGTATCTCTACCGGAAAGATGAAATATATAATTGTCTCATCCAGCAAAGTATAATCAAAAGTGGCCATCAGAGACCATGGCACCTACCTCTTCTTGCATCCCGTGGATCAGCAGCATTCGCACACAGGCCGATATGGGCGCAGCAATCTCACACCCAAATCTTTCTAGGTGTGTTGCCAGCGGTACTCCGTATACCTCGGCAGGAGACTGATGTGCTGGAGCTGGTGAAGAAAACAAGAAAGAGAGCGATGATGTGGAGATGTATGTGAAGAAGGCTCAGTAGTTAAAATAAGGTATGACTGGTTGAGTTATTCTGAGCAGGTTCCCAGTAGGTTCAGTGGTACAATGGCTCAATAAAGAAACTTTATACGGGGCCCTCTGAGGGGTGATGACCAGTTAGAAGCTTATTAAATGCATTTTCTCAAAAAATCTGCACTCAATTTTGGCTGAAGAGGGATATTTAGTGACTGCATTCAGTTGAGGGACATTTGTTGACTTCACTTGTTAGTCGAATATGGACATTTAGTGACTGCACTTGGTGTTGGTTGAAGAGGGACATTTAGTGACTACACTCGTTGTTGGTTGAAGAGGGACAATTAGTGACTGTGCACTCATTGGTTGAAGAGGGACTTTTAGTGACTCCAGTCGTTGTTGGTTGCAGAGGGACATTTAGTGACTGCACTCATTGGTTGAAGAAATACATTTAGTGACTGCACTTGTTAGTTGAAGAGGGACATTTAGTGACTACACTTGTTGTTGGTTGAAGAGGGACATTTAGTGACTGCACTCGTTGGTTGAAGAGGGACATTTAGTGTCTGCACTTGTTGTTGGTTGAAGAGGGACATTTAGTGTCTGCACTTGTTGTTGGTTGAAGAGGGACATTTAGTGACTGCACTCGTTGGTTGAAGAGGGACATTTAGTGACTGCACTCGTTGGTTGAAGAGGGACATTTAGTGACTGCACTCGTTGGTTGAAGAGGGACATTTAGTGACTGCACTTATTGGTTGAAGAGGGACATTTAGTGACTGTTCTCCTTGGTTGAAGAGGGACATTTAGTGACTGCACTTATTGGTTGAAGAGGGACATTTAGTGACTGCACTCGTTGGTTGAAGAGGGGCATTTAGTGACTGCACTCGTTGGTTTCAGAGGGACATTTAGTGACTGTTCTCGTTGGTTGAAGAGGACATTTAGTGACTGCACTCATTGGTTGAAGAGGGACATTTAGTGACTGCACTCATTGGTTGAAGAGGGACATTTAGTGACTGCACTCATTGGTTGAAGAAATACATTTAGTGACTGCACTTGTTAGTTGAAGAGGGACATTTAGTGACTACACTTGTTGTTGGTTGAAGAGGGACATTTAGTGACTGCACTCGTTGGTTGAAGAGGGACATTTAGTGTCTGCACTTGTTGTTGGTTGAAGAGGGACATTTAGTGTCTGCACTTGTTGTTGGTTGAAGAGGGACATTTAGTGTCTGCACTCGTTGGTTGAAGAGGGACATTTAGTGTCTGCACTTGTTGTTGGTTGAAGAGGGACATTTAGTGACTGCACTTGTTGTTGGTTGAAGACGGACATTTAGTGACTGCACTCGTTGGTTGAAGAGGGACATTTAGTGACTGCACTCGTTGGTTGAAGAGGGACATTTAGTGACTGCACTCATTGGTTGAAGAGGGACATTTAGTGACTGCACTCATTGGTTGAAGAGGGACATTTAGTGACTGCACTCATTGGTTGAAGAAATACATTTAGTGACTGCACTTGTTAGTTGAAGAGGGACATTTAGTGACTACACTTGTTGTTGGTTGAAGAGGGACATTTAGTGACTGCACTCGTTGGTTGAAGAGGGATATTTAGTGTCTGCACTTGTTGTTGGTTGAAGAGGGACATTTAGTGTCTGCACTCGTTGGTTGAAGAGGGACATTTAGTGTCTGCACTCGTTGGTTGAAGAGGGACATTTAGTGTCTGCACTTGTTGTTGGTTGAAGAGGGACATTTAATGTCTGCACTCGTTGGTTGAAGAGGGACATTTAGTGTCTGCACTTGTTGTTGGTTGAAGAGGGACATTTAGTGTCTGCACTTGTTGTTGGTTGAAGAGGGACATTTAGTGTCTGCACTCGTTGGTTGAAGAGGGACATTTAGTGTCTGCACTCGTTGGTTGAAGAGGGACATTTAGTGTCTGCACTTGTTGTTGGTTGAAGAGGGACATTTAATGTCTGCACTCGTTGGTTGAAGAGGGACATTTAGTGTCTGCACTTGTTGTTGGTTGAAGAGGGACATTTAGTGTCTGCACTTGTTGTTGGTTGAAGAGGGACATTTAGTGTCTGCACTTGTTGGTTGAAGAGGGACATTTAGTGTCTGCACTCGTTGGTTGAAGAGGGACATTTAGTGTCTGCACTCGTTGGTTGAAGAGGGACATTTAGTGTCTGCACTTGTTGTTGGTTGAAGAGGGACATTTAATGTCTGCACTCGTTGGTTGAAGAGGGACATTTAGTGACTGCACTCGTTGGTTGAAGAGGGACATTTAGTGACTGCACTCGTTGGTTGAAGAGGGACATTTAGTGACTGCACTCGTTGGTTGAAGAGGGACATTTAGTGACTGCACTCGTTGGTTGAAGAGGGGCATTTAGTGACTGCACTCGTTGGTTGAAGAGGGACATTTAGTGACTGTTTTCGTTGGTTGAAGAGGACATTTAGTGACTGCACTCATTGGTTGAAGAGGGACATTTAGTGACTGCACTCATTGGTTGAAGAGGGGCATTTAGTGACTGCACTCGTTGGTTGAAGAGGGGCATTTAGTGACTGCACTCGTTGGTTGAAGAGGGACATTTAGTGACTGTTTTCGTTGGTTGAAGAGGACATTTAGTGACTGCACTCATTGGTTGAAGAGGGACATTTAGTGACTGCACTCATTGGTTGAAGAGGGACATTTAGTGACTGCACTCATTTGTTGAATAGGGACATTTAGTGACTGCACTTATTGGTTGAAGAGGGACATTTAGTGACTGCACTCGTTGGTTGAAGAGGGACATTTAGTGACTGCACTTGTTGGTTGAAGAGGGACATTTAGTGACTGCACTCGTTTGTTGAAGAGGGACATTTAGTGACTGCACTCGTTGGTTGAAGAGGGACATTTAGTGACTGCACTCGTTTGTTGAAGAGGGACATTTAGTGACTGCACTCATTGGTTGAAGAGGGACATTTAGTGACTGCACTCATTTGTTGAAGAGGGACATTTAGTGACTGCACTCGTTGGTTGAAGAGGGACATTTAGTGACTGCACTTATTGGTTGAAGAGGGACATTTAGTGACTGCACTTGGTTGAAGAGGGACATTTAGTGACTGCACTTGTTGGCTGAAGAGGGACATTTAGGGGTTGATTTACTAAAACTGGAGAGTGCAAAATCTGGTGCGGCTGAGGACTTCTGCATAATAACTAGAAACAGTTTTAAGGTCTTTAACAATTTCCAGTCCATTCTACATCATAGACATCAACTAGTAATGAGTCTGATATATGTAAGGGGTGAGGGACCTGTGTGGTTGACTCTACTGGTGGACACTCTATCACGATGGTTTACCAAAATACGGACAGGACGGGAGATAAATACTGACCGCTCTCCTTCATGGTGTCTCTCAGCTCCCCCAATACATCTGTCAACTGCGCCAATGATTTCCGATGATACTCTGCCTGAAGCTCCAGAAGCTGTGGGGAAACATCAAGTTATAGGGGTTTAATAAAGGATTTAATAGGACAACCCTAACTACTAATACAGAGGTAAGATAAGAATAGTCACATAGGGGGAGATTTACTAAAACTGGCGCACTCAGAATCTGATGCAGCTGTGCATTGTAGCCCACCGGCTTCTAACTTCAGCTTGTTCAATTAAGCTTTGACCATAATACCTGGAAGCTGATTGGTTTCTATGCAGAGTTGCACCAGATTCTGTGTGCACCAGTTTTAGTAAATCTCCCCCATAGTTTGAATAGAGACAACATCCATCACATTCAATGACAAAAAATAGCCTGCTTCGAAGAACCCCAACCTGGTTCTTTTAAAAACAAAGGAACGTCTTCCACCTTGACCGCATTACTACATTCTACTGTGTTACTTCCTATAACAGGAAGGTTATTTTGTGCTTCGTATAAGGAACACATCCAGCCCTTACCTGAAACAATCTACTCCAACCATTCTCAACCAGGGTTCCGTGAAACCCTAGAACTCCTCTATAGGTTGCTAGGGGTTCCTCGAACTGTGACTAACTGACCTCCCATCTGACGGTGCCTGCATAATTCTTGGTCCATTGCCACTTAGCAGATCTTTTCAGGTGTCAGAGCAAATTTTCAACTGACTCCCCCAATTTGAGATATACTCTAAGCTGGGGGGAAGGTTCCCCCGAGACCTGAAAATTATTTCAACGGTTCCTCTGGGGTAAAAGGATTGAGAAAGGCTAATCTAAGTCTGCTCCTGCGCTACTTTCACCCTCTCCATCGAAAGGAGTGAACCCACCAATCGGCACACCGCTGCCACTCTGCATTGGGCATTGTCCAGCTGCGGCCTTGCAGGCTGTAGAAAGGGGCACCGGGGGGGCCACCAGTGATAAAGTCATCCCTAGAATGTATGACACATGTCAGATGCTTATTGAAACGTTATTTCACTACATAGCTTTGCGTCATCTGAAAACACAGAGGTGGCACTTTAATCCCAAACTTGGGATGCAGGCGCCTGGGTAGCAGGTCACACATGGATTGCACGTGTAAGACATTTTGAATCACTCTTCATCGCCATCTATGGACAGTTTTTTGTCACTGCAACAATCTAGCTTGTACTGCACACCTGACCTCCGTTAAGGACCTCAGATCATCCATCCCGCGCCAGATCAACAGGTTGAAGCTACATTCACACTTAGCTGAGTGTTTTCAGGCATTTTTTTTTTTCCAGGCGTCTTTGAGCATTTTTTTCGGGAAGGTTTGCAAACAATATAGTGGTTTTTTTCAGGCTTTTTTTTAAACTAAAAGGTGTGAAGTTCTGCTGAAAAAGAGGCGGAGAGCTGCTGTTTGAGAAGAAAAATCGCATGACAAAAAACGCTTATGTCGCGTTTTTCAAGGCGTTTCCAAGTCTATGGGGACAAAAATGCTGAAATCTGCCTGAAAAGTGGCTCCTGTACTTTTATTGAGCGACATGCGTTTTGCTACGAAAACGCTCAAATGTGAACGGGGGCCATTCAACTGAATGAAGCCGCTCTGCAACCGCCCTGTAAAATGCGTTAAACGCATTTGTGGTTGCAGTACGGTAGTGTGGGTTTTTAAGGGTTAACAAAAAAGGTGGTGGGAAGGTGACAAAGCGCCTCCTCACTGCCTGTCAGGTGCCCTCTACGAAGAGATCCCTCGTAGATCGCTCTCTGATATAAATGGGCCGTTCGTTTGTCTGTATCTACCTGACTATTGCATGTACTAATGATCTCTGGAATCTGACCCCAGCCTGTACTTTGGATTATACTTTAGTCTACTGCCTGCGTCAATTTCTTATCTGTCTGATTTTTGCTTCTGCCTCTTGAATTGGTACCAGGCCTGGTTGTCTGCTGGTCGGCGGTCTCCACCAGATCCTTGGCAGGTTGCACTCCAGGTATTGGCAGAACAACATCTGCACCTCCTAGAAAAGTGATGGCGAACCTTGGCTCTCCAGGTGTTTTGGAACTACATTTCCCATGATGCTCATGCATTCTGCAGTGTAGCTGAGCATCATGGGAAATGTAGTTCCAAAAGATCTGGGGTGCCAAGGTTCGCCATCACTGGCCTAGAAGCTCCGGGGAACACCTGATGAACGGGGGTTGGGCTTTGGAGGGAGTCTGGCACTTCCATGGCATGGAAGATTCATAAACTGGTCAGCGAAACCCGAACCTGAACCTTGGGGTACCCCACAGAGATTCAGAATAAAGACCCTGATCTCTTTTTTTAACCACTTGCCTACCGGGGCACTTATACCCCCTTCCTGCCCAGGGCAATTTTCAGCTTTCAGCGCTGTCACACTTTGAATGACAAATGTAGCAGCGGTCATGCGACACTGTACACATATGACATTTGTATTATTCTTTTCACACAAATACAGATTTCTTTTGGTGGTATTTAATCACCTCTGGGGTTTTTTTTTTTGCTAAACAAACAAAATAAGACGGAAAATTTCAGAAAAAGAAAAACAACTTTTTCTTAGTTTCTGTTAACAATATTTGCAAATAAGTAATTTTGTGCGGTAATGAGGCGGCACTGATGGGCACTGATAGGCTGCACTGATAAGTGACAATGATGGGCACTGATGAGGCGGCACTTATAGGCGGCACTGATAGGTGACACTAATAGGCTGAACTGATGGGCACTGATAGGTGGCTCTGATAAGTGACAATGATGGGCACTGGTGAGGCTGCACTTATAGGAGGAACTGATGGGCACTGATAGGCAGCTCTGATAAGTGACAATGATGAGCACTGATGAGGCTGCACTAATAGGCGGAACTGATGGGCACTGATAGATGGCACTGATAAGTGACAATGATGGGCACTGATGAGGCTGCACTAATAGGCGGCACTGATGGGTACTGATAGGTGGCACTAATAGGCGGAACTGATGGGCACTGATAGGTGGCACTGATAAGTGATAATGATGGGCACTGATGAGGCTGCACTTATAGGCAGCACTGATAGGCACTGATAGGTGGCACTAATAGGCGGAACTGATGGGCACTGATAGGTGGCAATGATAGGCAGCACTAATAAGCGACAATGATGAGCACGGATGAGGCTGCACTTATTGGCGGCACTGATGGGCACTGATAGAGAGCACTTATAGGAGGAACTGATGGGCACTGATAGGTGGCACTGATAGGCACCTCTGATAAGTGACAATGATGAGCACTGATGAGGCTGCACTAATAGGCAGCACTGATGGGTACTGATAGGTGGCACTAATAGGCAAAACTGATGGGCACTGATAGGTGGCACTGATAAGTGACAATGATGGGCACTGATGAGGCTGCACTAATAGGCGGCACTGATGGGTACTGATAGGTGGCACTAATAGGCGGAACTGATGTACACTGATAGGTGGCACTGATAGGCAGCACTGATAAGTGACAATGATGGGCACTGATGAGGCTGCACTAATAGGCGGCACTGATGGGTGCTGATAGGTGGCACTAATAGGTAGAACTGATGTATACTGATAGGTGGCACTGATAGGCAGCACTGATAAGTGACAATGATGGACACTGATGAGGCTGCACTAATAAGTGGCACTGATGGGTACTGATAGGTGGCACTAATAGGCGGAACTGATGGGCACTAATAGGTAGCACTAATAGGCGGAACTGATGGGCACTAATAGGTAGCACTGATAGGCAACACTGATAAGTGACAATGATGGACACTGATGAGGCTGCACTTATAGTCGGCACTGACAGGTGGCACTAATAGGCTTCACTGATGGGCACTGATAGGCATCACTGATGGGCACTGATAGGCAGCACTGATAGGCATCACTGGTGGGCACTGGTGGGAAAGCATTGATAATTAGGACACTAATTATCAGTGCATCTAGTCCATTTAACACAAGCTGGTTATTGGCTCTCCTCTTGCTGTCAGTGTGAGGAAAGGAAATCCAATAACTGGCGTGTGATTACATCGTGACCAGCTGTCACTGGACGCAGCTGATCACGTAGTAAAGGATCACTGTGATTGGCCCTTTACCCCGATCTGTGATCAGCTGAGCTGATGGCAAAGGATTCAGCGATCACAGAGCGCGCTGCCAGTGCCCCGCAGGGGCATGCAAGTAGCGCTGATTACTGGAGGATGATCTCCCGGCAAAGTAAGCCCGGGCTGTAGCTGTCTTTCGTCTATATCGCGGGTGGGAAGGGGTTAATATGTGTGTCATGATTGTAAAGTCATTCACTGGTATGAAGACTACCAGTAGAGGACTAAGGCCCGGTTCACACCAATTCAAATTCTGATGCGATTTTGATCCGTTCCGAATGCATATATTTGCATGTCATCTGCAATAACATTGTTTTCAATGTAGGCTGTTCACATCAATGCGGGGCGATTCTGATGCGGCTAAAAAGAAGGATCATGTGCGAGTTTGATCCGGTGCGAATTCAGCTCCATAGACCGGACCGGCTTAAAATCACAGTCCTGTCATCACATTACTGTGAATTCAGCTTTTTTTGGGTTCTATTGGCCAGACATTAGAATTGCAGCTATGACCAATCCCCTCACACATTTGCATTAGAATCGCACTTGACACACAAAAGTCACATCGTGAATTTGAACCACAATCGCACTCAAAAACGGATGTCATCTGGGATGTGAACTGAGCCTGAAAGTGAAATTATCCTTTCAAAAGTCTCTAAAACGTTGGGTTCAAAATAACCGAGCTCTCAGGCTGTGAGCGTGCCGGCATCCTATGGACGTTATTTTTATATCAGTTTATTTAAAGAAAGTTTTGGAATTTTCCTTCTTGACATTCCAAGCCCTCAATGTGAGGAGGAGCAGTTAAAGTGAAACTTCACCCTCTCAATCAACATTTTTAACTATTTTTAATCCTCATTCTGCCAGCATTAGTAAATAGATAGGAAAGTATATTATATTTACTTGTTTTAAACCTTTTTTTTATTTACATTTCCTCAGTTACTTCCTGGTCTCTGGCCTAGGCCAAAATGATGTCATACAGTATGTGACGGGAGTCACTTTGGGTGGGGGGTTTGTGGAACTCAGCTTACCCAGGGGAGCTGGACATGGAGTTTCCAGAGCTCTCCAAGGTAAGCTGAGTTCCACAAACCCCCCACCCAAAGTGACTCCCGTCACCCCAGTGTGGCTGTACAGTGTGTCTAAATAGCACAGATCATAGTGGGGTTCTCAGTCACCCTGTGCCCCTAATGAACGCAGGGTGATTCACACATAAGAAGGGCCAGGGGAGCTGGACACAGAGTTTCCAGAGCTCTCCAAGGTGAGCTGAGTTGCACAAACCCCCCCACCCAAAGTGACTACCGTCACGCAGTATATCCCAGGAGTCTTCATGGGAATTTTTGTTTTCTATCATCTGGAGGAAGGGAGGAGGAGCTTTCTCAGCTAGGCACACCCTCCTGCCCCCATGCCTGAGCTAAGGGCAGATGAATTCCAGGTAGTAAATGCTATGTGAATCATCTGCCCTTACTCAAGATGGCCGCAGATAGAATTGCTGGGGGGGGTTTTGCAAAGTGATTTTTTCAGCAAAATAAATCCCGTCATCTGGGCTGCCGCCCAAACGCTTTCCCCCGTGTAGGGTTGCCACATGTTTGGGATTCACCCGGACAGTCCGGGGTTTTGAATCATGTGTCAGGCAGACTGAAACCCAGACACATTATTTATGTCAAATTTGTGTCAAACAAATTCTGGCCATGTAAAGGAAATTTGAAAGTTCTGTATATAATTGTATTCTATTTTGTATATATTGCACACTGCCCTCACTGTGCACACGGCATCAATAAGGTTTTCATTACATGTTTGCATTCTTTCGAGTCCTGATTAGAATTAGTCTGCCAATGTTACACCCTTTGTTACCATAAAAGTACAATTGTAATATTAATGCGATACCTACGTAATCATGTGTATAAAAACCTTCAATTGCGTCATAATAAGGCAGAACAGTTATTTGGAAAGATGCTGAGCGTATCTTTTGTGTCTGTTCCCTACTTCAGTAGTTATTATTAATTTGGAACCACTAATCAATATGAGGATAGGAGTTGCCTATCTATAAAATGGCCAGGTCAGCCACACCCACTGCTCACTGCGGTATGCTATGCGCACCGCATTACTACTCTCCTTGGGGCACCCAAAGGTGTCTCAGTCCGCTAAAATGTTCAGGTTTGGCGTGAAGAAAAGGTGGCAACCCTACCCACGCGCGTGCCCCCACCACTCGATATCCCGGGCTCCGCTTGCCCATCAGACCCTGCATATCTCATTAAAGAGAACCTGTCACCAAAAAAAATCTTCACATAGGGGACTTTTTGTGCTAGATCAAACAGGTTTAGGCCTCATTTACATTGCGGTTGGGCATATAACGAATGGAAGATCCAAGTGACAAAGCAATTTTACTGGAAAAAGCCAAACGGTTCCCTGTGATCTTTAGTTGCCCCCCCAACCCAAAGTGACTACCGTCAAGTTATTCTAGTCTAGGGGCTGTTGTACGTTTAGGGTCTGGTAAGGTCAGGATGCTTGTATGATGTTGAATAAAGACAGGCCAGCCATTTCTCTTAGGGCTCAAATAACTGGAGTGCCAGTAGCGTGTCACCTCTGCATACTGCATCAACCAGACATATTCCTGAACCCTGCGCTCTATAAGCTTTGCTGTACCTTCTCTTGACCACGGCATCGTATTGCATTGCACAGCCCTGAGCACTTCCTCTGTAAGCTGTGTTGTACATTACATAGTCCTGACTGCTGCAGTATGTAAGCTGTGCTGTACATTATATACTGCTAACTGCTCCATTCTGGGCTTTATGTTACATACTCCTAACCACTGCACTCTATACACTATGTTGTACATTGCATAGTTTTCACTGCTACACTCAGTTAGCAGTACTGTTTATTAAGGTGTTTTTGTTCTCTCAGCAGTTGGTGGTTATTAGGGCTGACCATATACCGTTAGCTATAAACTCCACATCTACATACTCAACAAGTTCCTCCATCTACACTAAAAAAAGAGAAGTATGGGAATTTGTTTTTTTTTTTGGACTCGTACTTACCTAGGTGGATGCAGCATCAGTCCAATGTTGCATCTGTCCCCCGCTGGCTCTAACACTGAGACCCGAGCGATCAAACACCGCCGATCGCTCAGTTCTCACAGCTCCCTGAGCAGAGAGCTGGTTGTTGTCAGTCAGGGCTGTCTGCTCTGCCCCCTTCCCTCGTGCTAACTGGATTGCTGGGCTGTGGAGGGGGGCGGGAGCAGCCGGGTCAGGCTCTCAGCAGCTTGCAGAGAGGTTGAGCCAGGTGCCGGTCCAGGCATGTGGGCAGATCCCGACTATATGGGCGTGATCCTTCCCGAACCTAGACTGGCTCACTGGATTGCTGGGCTGTGGAGGGGGCGGGAGCAGCGGGGTCAGGCTCTCAGCAGTTTGCTGAGAGGTTGAGCCAGGTAACGTTCCAGGCATGTGGGCGGATCCCGACTTTATGGTCGCGATCCTTCCTGAACCTGGACCGGCTCACTGGATTGCTGGGCTGTGGAGGGGGCGAGAGCAGCCGAGTCAGGCTCTCAGCAGCTTGCTGAGAGGTTGAGCCAGATGCCCGTTCCAGGCATGTGGGCGGATCCCGACTATATTGTCGCAATCTTTCTCGAGCCTGGGCCGGCTCTGTGACTTCAGCTTCTGCCTGCCGTCTGCTGAAAATGGGTCACAGAAGTGCGGAACAAACTGCACTGCTGTGATCCACAGGTGAAGTAAAGCCAAACAAGCTCCTTTAAGTAGTCCCCAATTACATGATCACCTTGTCACCTGCCATTACAGCAATAGTAATAATATATTTTACTACTCACCCGTATGAAATAGTTCTTGTATTCATTTTCTTTTGTCCCAAAGTGATACAGGTCACATAAATAGTCATCCTGCATCAGAAACAGAACTATTATTTTTAATACAAACTGCTCCTAAATGGCAACCTAATGATGATGATGATGATAAATATAATCATCATCATCATCATCATCAAAATAATCAATATTATAAATATAATTAAGAAAATGAATGATCAAAATGATGATGATGATGATAATGATAATAATGATACATATACAGATAATAATAATAATAATAAAAATATAACAATAATAAAAAAAAAATGATGATAATAAGAATAATAAATCTAATAAAAATATGAATTAATATTAATAATACTACTAATAATAATCAATATAATCATCATCATTAGGAGCATTTAATACAAACTGCTCCTAAATGGCAACCTAATGATGATGATAAATATAATCATCATCATCATCATCATCAAAATAATCAATATTATAAATATAATTAAGAAAATGAATGATCAAAATGATGACGATGATGATAATGATAATAATGATACATATACAGATAATAATAATAATAAAAATATAACAATAATCAAAATAATAATGATGATAATGAGAATAATAAATCTAATAAAAATATGAATTAATTATTAATAATACTAATAATAATAATCAATATAATCATCATCATCAAATATAAACAAAAGGTTCACAAAACACTTTCCAATACAAAGAAATATAAAAAGTACCAAATGACAAACTACATCAAACTATGTTTTAAATGTTTCACATCATTGGTGTCAGTGAGAGGAATTGTGCCCCCTTCTTGGTGTCACCTTAGGAGCCCCAAAGACCGGATATTGGCAGACAAAGGGTTGGGTCTGGCCCCCAAGACCACTGTTCTACACCAAATCCACCACACAGCAAAAAGTGGACAGGGCGCAATCTGGAGGTGACCTGGACCTGGATTCTGAGAGGATTCCTCGTTAGCCTGAGCCAAACTATTTTACAGATTCTTTGATAATAATACCACACCTTGCTCTGCTCCACCCTTCTGCGCAGCTCCTCTTCTTCCTCCTTCAAGCTCTCCAGTTTAGCCGGGGTTCCGATAATACCTCCCCCTTGGGCTGCTGGCATGTTCTTCTGGGCCTGAGATAACCTGCCAGGCAGAATGGGAGGACAATATGTTTGTAACATTTTAACTTTCGGTTTGCAGGGTGGCTAACCAATAAGAAATTCAAAAATAATCGGCCTTCTAAAATAGCAAACTAGATCATTAAGTGATAGGATGAATAACTCTTCTAGCAGTAAAATTGGACATTTTAATAGATATCTGGACATCAGACCAAAAAGAGGGAACTAAGGAGGGAAGAGGGACAGAGGGATTTGGTTCCTATTGAGGGACAGTTGGAAGGTAGGGAAGCAGTCCCTCCTGTGTACACACATGGGTTGTCTATACTCACCGAGTCTTTACATTGTTCAGGTCTGTCAGCAGTTTCTGGAGCTGTTTCCGGTGCTTTAGAATTGCAGGTAGTTCTTCCTGAGGAGGGAGAGATGCAGCTGTAGGTGGCGGTAATGGAGGACAAAGAAGGATTAAAGAAGCTTAGCATAGAAATGTAGGTGTATATATGGACGTCAGTGATAAAAAGGTCATAGGTCAATTACAGAAGACAAGTGCTTGTGGCAGGACAAGAAGAACCAAATACATGGAGAGAACAAGAAGAGCCCAGTTCATGGAGCGAACAAGAAGAGCCCAGTACATGGAGAGAACAAGAAGAGCCCAGTACATGGAGAGAACAAGAAGAGCCCAGTACATGGAGAGAACAAGAAGAGCCCAGTAAATGGAGAGAACATGAAAAGCCCAGTACATGGAGAGAACGTGAAGAGCCCAGTACATGGAGAGAACGTGAAGAGCCCAGTACATGGAGAAAACAAGAAGAGCCCAGTAAATGGAGAGAACATGAAAAGCCCAGTACATGGAGAGAACATGAAGAGCCCAGTACATGGAGAGAACGTGAAGAGCCCAGTACATGGAGAAAACAAGAAGAGCCCAGTAAATGGAGAGAACATGAAAAGCCCAGTACATGGAGAGAACATGAAGAGCCCAGTACATGGAGAGAACGTGAAGAGCCCAGTACATGGAGAGAACATGAAGAGCCCAGTACATGCAGAGAACAAGAAGAGCCCAGTACATGGAGAGAACGTGAAGAGCCCAGTACATGGAGAAAACAAGAAGAGCCCAGTACATGGAGAGAACATGAAGAGCCCAGTACATGGAGAGAACAAGAAGAGCCCAGTACATGGAGAGAACGTGAAGAGCCCAGTACATGGAGAGAACAAGAAGAGCCCAGTACATGGAGAGAACGTGAAGAGCCCAGTACATGGAGAAAACAAGAAGAGCCCAGTACATGGAGAGAACATGAAGAGCCCAGTACATGGAGAGAACGTGAAGAGCCCAGTACATGGAGAAAACAAGAAGAGCCCAGTAAATGGAGAGAACATGAAAAGCCCAGTACATGGAGAGAACATGAAGAGTCCTGTAAATGGAGAAAACATGAAGAGCCCAGTACATGGAGAGAATATGAAGAGCCCTGTAAATGGA
This sequence comes from Lithobates septentrionalis, assembly GCA_037952835.1. Classification (NCBI taxonomy): domain Eukaryota; kingdom Metazoa; phylum Chordata; class Amphibia; order Anura; family Ranidae; genus Lithobates; species Lithobates septentrionalis. Next base: position 130,078 of record JBBDGP010004084.1, on the reverse strand, counting down.
GAAAACATGAAGAGCCCAGTACATGGAGAGAAATGAAGAGTCCTGTACATGGAGAGAACATGAAGAGTCCTGTACATGGAGAGAACATGAAGAGCCCAGTACATGGAGAGAACATGAAGAGCCCAGTACATGGAGAGAACATGAAGAGCCCAGTACATGGAGAGAAATGAAGAGTCCTGTACATGGAGAGAACATGAAGAGTCCTGTACATGGAGAGAATATGAAGAGCCCTGTAAATGGAGAAAACATGAAGAGCCCAGTACATGGAGAGAAATGAAGAGTCCTGTACATGGAGAGAACATGAAGAGTCCTGTACATGGAGAGAACATGAAGAGCCCAGTACATGGAGAGAACATGAAGAGCCCAGTACATGGAGAGAACATGAAGAGCCCAGTACATGGAGAGAACATGAAGAGCCCAGTACATGGAGAGAAATGAAGAGTCCTGTACATGGAGAGAACATGAAGAGTCCTGTACATGGAGAGAACATGAACAGCCCAGTACATGGAGAGAACATGAAGAGCCCAGTACATGGAGAGAACATGAAGAGCCCAGTACATGGAGAGAACATGAAGAGCCCAGTACATGGAGAGAACATGAAGAGCCCAGTACATGGAGAGAACGTGAAGAGCCCAGTACATGGAGAGAACGTGAAGAGCCCAGCACATGGAGAGAACATGAAGAGCCCTGTAAATGGAGAGAACACAAAGAGCACAGTACATGGAGAAAACAAGAAGAGCCCAGTACATGGAGAGAACATGAAGAGCCCAGTACATGGAGAGAACATGAAGAGCCCTGTAAATGGAGAGAACATGAAGAGTCCTGTACATGGAGAGAACATGAAGAGCCCAGTACATGGAGAGAACATGAAGAGCCCAGTACATGGAGAGAACGTGAAGAGCCCAGTACATGGAGAGAACGTGAAGAGCCCAGCACATGGAGAGAACATGAAGAGCCCTGTAAATGGAGAGAACACAAAGAGCCCAGTACATGGAGAAAACAAGAAGAGCCCAGTACATGGAGAGAACATGAAGAGCCCAGTACATGGAGAGAACATGAAGAGCCCTGTAAATGGAGAGAACATGAAGAGTCCTGTACATGGAGAGAACATGAAGAGTCCTGTACATGGAGAGAACATGAAGAGCCCAGTACATGGAGAGAACATGAAGAGCCCAGTACATGGAGAGAACATGAAGAGCCCAGTACATGGAGAGAACATGAAGAGCCCAGTACATGGAGAGAACATGAAGAGCCCAGCACATGAAGAGAACATGAAGAGCCCTGTAAATGGAGAGAACATGAAGAGCCCAGTACATGGAGAGAACATGAAGAGCCCAGTACATGGAGAGAACATGAAGAGTCCTGTACATGGAGAGAACATGAAGAGCCCAGCACATGGAGAGAACGTGAAGAGCCCAGCACATGGAGAGAACATGAAGAGCCCAGTACATGGAGAGAACACAAAGAGACCAGTACATGGAGAGAACACAAAGAGACCAGTACACAGAGAGAATGTCAAGAATCAAATACATGGAGAGAACATGAGGAGGCAAGTGAATGGAGAGAACATGAAGAGCCTAGTACATGGAGAGAACATAAAGAGTCCAGTACATGGTGAGAACATGAAGAGCCCAGTACATGGAGAGAACATGAAGAGCCCAGTACATGGAGAGAACATGAAGAGTCCAGTACATGGAGAGAACATGAAGAGCCCAGTAGATGGAGAGAACATGAAGAGCCCAGTACATGGAGAGAACATGAAGAGCCCTGTACATGGAGAGAACATGAAGAGTCCTGTACATGGAGAGAATGTGAAAAGCCCAGCACATGGAGAGAACATGAAGAGCCCAGTACATGGAGAGAACATGAAGAGTCCAGTACATGGAGAGAATGTGAAAAGCCCAGTACATGGAGAGAACATGAAGAGCCCAGTACATGGAGAGAACATGAAGAGCCCAGTACATGGAGATAACATGAAGAGCCCAGTACATGGAGAGAACGTGAAGAGCCCAATACATGGAGAGAACGTGAAGAGTCCTGTACATGGAGAGAACATAAGAAGCCAAGTGCATAAGGGACAAAGTGAAGAGTCCACCAAAATATTAGGTGAAAATCTTGACACGTTGGTAAAATGCATTGGGAAGAATGGGGGGAAAGAACATATGGGAGTTTTGTAAAGTAATTGGCCTTAAATAATTTCTGAGGGTTTGGAAAGCCCATTTTAACCTTCTTGGCTATTTTATTTAAACACTTTCAAAACAATATATTAACATTAAAAATCTGGAACTGTCTTTTTTTAGGACAAGTATTTATTTCCAGGAGCCTACCCAGAGCATCTAGAGAGAAACACAATGGAAAATGGTCACTAGCATGACTTTGTTGGTGACCGCCTAGGGAGAAACTCGACTGCAGTGTTATATGGTGACGGGGGTATAGGACTGTGATTGGTGACGGGGGTATAGGACTGTGATTGGTGACGGGGGTATAGAACTGTGATTGGTGATGGGGGTTTAGGACTGTTATTGGTGACGGGGGTATAGGACTGTGATTGGTGATGGGGGTATAGGACTGTGAGTGGTGACGGGGGTTTAGGACTGTGATTGGTGATGGGGGTATAGGACTGTGAGTGGTGACGGGGGTTTAGGACTGTGATTGGTGATGGGGGTATAGGACTGTGATTGGTGATGGGGGTATAGGACTGCGATTGGTGACTTGGGGAATAGGACTGTGATTGGTGACTTGGGGAATAGGACTGTGATTGGTGACTTGGGGAATAGGACTGTGATTGGTGACGGGGGTTTAGGACTGTGATTGGTGACTTGGGGAATAGGACTGTGATTGGTGACGGGGGTATAGGACTGTGATTGGTGATGGGGGTATAGGACTGTGATTGGTGATGGGGGTATAGGACTGTGATTGGTGACGGGGGTTTAGGACTGTGATTGGTGACGGGGGTTTAGGACTGTGATTGGTGACGGGGGTATAGGACTGTGATTGGTGATGGGGGTATAGGACTGTGATTGGTGACGGGGGTTTAGGACTGTGATTGGTGACGGGGGTATAGGACTGTGATTGGTGATGGGGGTTGAGAACAGTCATATGACATGATGAGAAGCTGGACATAGACATAAGGACAGTCAGATTACCTCGCTTAGCTTGTTCAGAGGCAGTAGGACATCTCTTTCCATGTTCATTTCGAATTCTGCCAGAGACTGAGCCAGCGATCCTTCAGCACAACACCCCATCTCCAGGGTCCTCCTAACAGGGACAGACAACACTGTGAGCATGATGGCAATGAGAGATGGTATAAGAAAACCCCCCCTTTATATACCCCTGTGCATCTAAGGATCCCCTCTGGTCTGCTCTGAAGGTTATATAGAGGAAGGAGCGGAGTCCTACAGCAGTGCAGAGTATTTCAGGAGAGGAGAGTTATAGAGGAAGGGGAAGAGTCCTACAGCAGTGCAGAGTATTTCAGAAGAGGAGAGATAGATAGAGGAAGGAGCAGAGTCCTCCAGCAGTGCAGAGTATTTCAAGAGATGAGAGTTATAGAGGAAGGAGCAGAGTCCTCCAGCAATTCAGAGTATTTCAGGAGAGGAGAGTTTGATAGAGGAAGCAGCAGAGTCCTCCATCCAGTTGAGTGAAGATAAGGTGGAGGTGTCCCAGTGCTGGGATTCTATGCAGAGGACACACATATAACATTTCTAGGTGCAGGGTGAAGTCATCTTTATATGTTCTGCTGGTTTGGATCTTGGTAACCACAAGAGAAGAATTTGGAAGAGTGCACCATCATGGTGCCACAATATGAAATGTCCTCCAGATTATGCCCAAGATGTTTTGTGGAGGGAGATTCCACTGAAAAGCATCTCTCTCATTACTAGTGTTTAGGAGGTTGGGTTCCTCTGCCAACTCCCCAATACTGGCACTATTCCTGGAATGGTACACAGAAGACATGGGATGTTGTCAGCAACCCAAATTTAGAGTCAGGATTGACAGAAGGCACCCGAGTCCAGTGACAGGAATAAGCCGATGATTTGTCTGATGGATGTGGTGATGAATCCACGGCTCTTGTGTTCAGAGAGGATCGGGAAGGCAGGGAGGAGAGGCCTCTGCTGGAAATCCTTCTGTCTGAGCCGAGTCTTCTATCACCCAAACTTTTTTTCCCTGTCCCAACAGCTTCCTGACATCACCTCTGCATTACCTCTAATGGAAGGCGGGTGAGACATCAGGGGTTGAAAAGATCCCTGATGTCTCATTAAAGAGAACCTGTCACAACAAAATAGTATCACAGAGGGGACCCGCGGTCCTCTCTGTGATAAAAAAAAAAAATAGTTCAGTGAAAAGAAGTTATTCCCAAGCATTTAAATCTGCTCCAAGGAAAATTTGAAAATGTCTTGCCTACTATTATTCTTAATGATCTTGAAGTTTGTAAACTTACTTTGTAAAGACCCCACGCATTTACCTCCTTGAATTCTGTAAAACGTAGTCACTATGACCTGTGAGTACAGAGGAGCTGAGAGGAGGAGTTTCAGGAGGCGGAGTCAGTACAGGAATCACTGCTTGCAGACAGCAAGGTACCATGGGATACGTAGTCTCTAGAAATGGAGAAGAGGCTGCAAAGCATGCAGGGAATTCAGAAAGTTGTGGAAAGGGGCAGCCACCAGACAGCACTCACAACATAAGGTGCTGAGATTGAACAAAAAGTTCCGGATGGTCGCACTCCAATGAAAACGATTTCTTTATTGTTATAATAAATCCATGCAGCAAGGATAAAACTACTGATGCGTTTCACACCGTTACAGCAGGTGCTTATTCATCATGAATAAGCACCTGTGTAACGGTGTGAAACGCAGTGGTTTTATCCTTGCTGCATGGATTTATTATAACAGTAAAGAAATCGTTTTCATTGGAGTGCGGCCACCCAGAACTTTTTGTTCAATTTTTGTATATGGTTGCATATTGAGCTGCACCCACGCCTGGAGAGGGGAGAGATCATTAGGAAGTAGACACCTGGAGCGGGTTCTTCTTTTTGTTTCATAAGGTTCTGAGAGGAGGAGTTTTAGGAGGCAGAGTCGGGACAAGAATCACTGCTTGCAGGCAGCAAGGTACCATGGGATATGTAGTCCCTAAAATGGAAAAGAAGCTTCAAAGCATGCAGGGAATCTGGAGAGTTGTGGAAAGAGGCGGCCAGCAGAGAGACAACACTCACAACACAAGGTGCTGAGAGGAGGGGTTTCAGGAGGCGGAGTCAGTACAGGAATCACTGCTGGCAGGCAGCAAGGTACCATGGGATATGTAGTCCTTAGAAATGGAGGAGAAGCTGCAAAGCATGCAGGGAACCCAGGGAGTTGTGGAAAGAAACGGCCAGCAGACAAGCAGCACAACACGAATGTAGACTTTTAAGTAATCTTATAATGGATTGTCAGATATAACTATTGTTTGTATTGTTATTACAATGCTGATGATATATAATGAAAGTGTATGCCGTGACCATAGACTTCCTGTAGCCTCTTGCAGACCACGTAATGTGAATGTGTGGCTTTAACGCCTACACGCTGCACGAATGCATCCATAGGCAGCCGAGGTTTCTGTGCTGAGAACGCGGTCATTGTGAGCTCCTGAGCATCTCTCCATTATTATCAGGAGCTGGCAAGATGGGACCACTGTGACAGCCAATCACAGTGGTCAAGTGATCGGGAAGCCAGCGCCAGACTGGATTATTGTTTAAAATGTATTATTAAGAGAGATGTAAGGGTTTTTTTTTTCTTTTTAAATCATACTTACATAGGTGGTCCCCCAGCGTCTCTAACTCTGAGAACCGAGCGATCAAACACCGCCGATCACTCGGTCCTCGTAGCTCCCTGAGCACGAAGCTGTGGAAAGTGGTGGGAGCAGGGGGCTCAGGCTGTTAGCAGCTCGCTGAGAGGCTGAACCAGGTGCCGGTCCAGGCATGCGATTGTCGCAATCTTGCCAGAGCCTGGGCCGGCTAAGTGATGCCAGCTGACAGCGGGCTTCTAACGGGACTGTGATATTGTGGCAGGCAAACTGGACACTAACTGACACTTTTTTGGAAACCAGTGACACTAATGCAGTGATCAGTGTAAAAATATGCACTGTCACTGTACTAATGATACTGGCTGGGAAGGGGTTAACAACACGGACGTTCAAAGGGTCAAATGTGTGCCTAACATGTAATTCAGTGTAGTGGGGGAGGTGCTTCTACTAGTGGAAGGCATGGATCGGTGTTCCCGTTTCACAGGAACAAAGGATCCATGCCTTCTGTACTGACAGAATGGCAATCTGCCTTGTGTACATAGGCAGACTGCCATTCTGTCAGTGTACCGAATTATCAGCGGGTGACGGCGGACATCGGATTTGAGGGACCCGCTGATCGGCTCCCACCGTGTATAATCACACTGGGAGTAAGCCGCCGGCGGCGCGCACTTGCACCCAAAGCCCGGAGGTGCAGGATTATGTATATTTACATGATTCTGCGCAGATCGGCCGCCCTGTAGCAGTAAATGTCGGCAAGTGATTAAGAATCTCGCTTACCTAGGTGGATGCTGCCCATCAGTGCTGTCTTATCAGTGCAGCCTCATTAGTGCCCATCAGCGTAGCCTCATTAGTGCCATTAGTGCAGCCTCACCAGTGCCCATCAGCACAGCCTCATCAGTGCCCATCAGCACAGCCTCATCAGTGCCCATCAGCACAGCCTCATCAGTGCCCATCAGCACAGCCTCATCAGTGCCCATCAGTGCAGCTTCATTAGTGCCCATCAGCGTAGCCTCATTAGTGCCATTAGTGCAGCCTCACCAGTGCCCATCAGCGCAGCCTCATTAGTGCCCATCAGCACAGCCTCATCAGTGCCCATCAGTGCTGTCTTATCAGTGCAGCCTCATTAGTGCCCATCAGCGCAGCCTCATTAGTGCCATTGGTGCAGCCTTATCAGTGCCCATCAGCGCAGCCTCGTTAGTGCCCATCAGCGCAGCCTCATTAGTGCCCATCAGCGCAGTCTCATTAGTGCCATTAGTGCAGCCTCACTAGTGCCCATCAGCGCAGCCTCGTTAGTGCCCATCAGCGCAGCCTCGTTAGTGCCCATCAGCACAGCCTCATTAGTGCCCATCAGCGCAGTCTCATTAGTGCCATTAGTGCAGCCTCACCAGTGCCCATCAGCGCAGCCTCGTTAGTGCCCATCAGCACAGCCTCATCATTGCCCATCAGTGCAGCCTCATCAGTATCCATTAGTGCACATCAGTGAAGAAGGAAAATTGCTTTTTTGCTAAATTTTCAACAGAAAAAGAAAAAACTGAAAGAAAGCCTCTAACACTGAGAACCAAGCGGCTGAACTCCGCCGATCGCTCGGTTCCCACAGCTCCCTGAGCAGAGAACTGCTGACTGTCAGTCACCGGCTCTCTGCTCTGCCTCCCCGCACTCACTGGAGCGACGGGCTGTGCAGGGGGTGAGAGTGGTTGGCTCAGCCTCTCAGCGGCCTCGCTGAGAGGCTGAGCCAAGTGCAGGTCCAGGCATGTGGGCGGATCCCGACTCCGTTGTCGCGATCTTACCCGAGCCTGGACCGCCTCTGCTTCAGCCCGCTGTCTGCTGAAAACGGGTCACTGGAGTGCAGAACAAACAGCACTGCTGTGATCCACAGGAGAAGTACAACCAAACGAGCTTCGGCAGTACTTCTCCTTCAAATGTGTACATATTGTAAACATTCTATATATTGGGTTGCATTCTATTCTGAGTTCATGTTTAAAGTGACAATTCACATTAGTGAGGTGACTGGCGTTTTACAGATGGCACAGTGAGCACTTCCTGTCTGGCCGGGAACAGGAAACTGAATCTCCTGAGTCCTGTACCGCGCGGACTGCAGGAGGAAGGAAGAGGAGCTCGGCCACGCTACAGGCTGCAGCTTATAGGAAGCGGCGGCCGGCGGCGCAGCTGGGGCCCCAGGCCAGCTCGGGGCCCCAAGCAATTGCTTGTTTTGCCTGTCCTGTCGCGACGGGCCTGCCTCTTACTTCCCTACAGCCCTGCACCCCCCAAACCTGCCCCTCTCCTCCTTTAACCTGCCCTCACAGCGCCGCTCCCTGTCCACCCCCGGCCCCATACACACACGTGGCACAGTGGCACCTGCCGGCCACCCGGCAATCACAGGACTGGCGTCTGTTCCGTGACATTATTTCATTCCAGTCGTTACTTTCAGATACACGTGACTCCAGTCAATATCGTCCAATCAGCTTATTCCATTTCTCTTTGTGGGTTGGACTAGCAGGGATGTCTCAGAGCGCTGTAGAAAAAATGATCGGCACCCTGGTTGTTGCTCTTAACATTTTTTCATTTTATTGAATAGCCACAGTGAACAAACGCAGATTAAGTCAGTTGACGCGTTTCAGCCTATAAGGCCTTAGTCATAACTCAGAGCGCATTGGGTAATCTCCCGAAATGACGAATTAACACGTTAAAATTCATGTAGCTAATCTTCCGGGAAAAAAAAAAAAACGTCCGAAAATATAAATTGATTCAGGACAACGATTCACGAATTCCGAAAAAAAAAAAAATCGCTCGAACATAACAAATATGATAAAACAAAATGATTTACTTTAATGAAAGAATCCAAAACGAAACAAATTTTCCATCTTGCACATCTCTACAATTCGCAATGTTTTATTATTCACTACATTGTTCTGTGTACATTGAGGCACAGCCCGGAGCTACACAGCAGTGATCTGCGATAAAATGCAGACATACCGCATTTTATTGCAAGGCACTAGACAGGATCGTTTGTGTCTATCTACAGCTGCTCCACCCAGGTTCACATCTGTTCAAGTCAGGAATAGTCATGTGTGTTCCCGACCCACCGGCAAAACACGCTGCTCTTTAGCAGACGCGCATGCAGGGGTGCCATTAATTCTTAGTGGCGCCCCCATGCATTGCACGAAACTGCATGGTGCCGCAGTACTACTGCATGAATTTCCATGAAGTGTATTTTAAAGAAAGGGTCAGATACTTCGTTCCTCACATTCCTTGCAGGTACAGCAGCCCATTCAAATGAATAGGGTGCTGTACCTGCAATGCGCACGCAAAACCCCGCACAGATGCGAACCTACTCTTATGTTGCTTTATGTATTGTTTAAAAGCTTCATCAAGGATGGTGAGGGGTGCCATGCCTTGGGCTGCAGTCTTGCTTGTTCATCTTAAAAAATAAAAGAAAGTGATAGAAGAACGGGAAGTGCACAAAGCAAGGTCCATAAAGACATGGATGAGCGAGTTTGAGGTGGAGGAACTTGACTGGCCTGCACAGAATCCTGACCTCAACCCTATAGAACACCTTTAGGATGAATTAGAGCGGAGACTGCGAGCCAGGCCTTCTCGTCCAACAATTTTCTGCCGTCATTCGCACACCCCAATCCATAGCTCCCAACTGTCTCTGATTCCGAGGGACTGTCCCTGATTTGGAGCAATGTCCCTCTGTCCCTCATTCCTCCTTATTTGTCCCTCATTTTGGTCTGATCAATATAGTTGTATATAAAATGCACTTTTTATCTATCAAAAAGTGTTTTCCAGCACTAAACCTTTCATCTGATTTCTAAATTGCTGCATTTGTAAATTCCAAAAGCCAATATAAAGGAAAAATAGTGGTAAAAAAAAGCACTTGTGTGTTTAACCAATCTTGTTTTTTTTGTACAATTCTCCTTTAAGGGGGCGTGGCAAGGGGTGTGTCCTATGCCTGCATACTTTTGCTGATAGGTGTCCCTCATTCCCATCTCAAAAAGTTGGGAGGTGTGCCAATCTTCGATCTGAACTCAGGACTCTGTGCAGGCCAGTCAAGTTTCTCCACCCCAAACTCGCTCATCCATGTCCATACCAAGACGTTTTGGACAATTTCATGCTCCCAACTTTGTGGGAACAGTTTGGGGACGGCCCCTTCCTGTTCCAACATGACTGCTCACCAGTGCACAAAGCAAGGTCCATAAAGACTTGGATGAGTGACTTTGGGGTGGAGGAACTTGACTGTCCTGACCTCAACCTTTGGGATGAATTAGAGTTAGTGGAGACTGTGAGCCAGGCCTTCTTGTCCACCATCAGTGGCTGACCTCACAAATGCTCTTCTGGAAGAATGGTCAAACATTTCCATAGACACACTCCTAAACCTTGTGGACGGCCTTCCCAGAAGAGTTGAAGCTGTTATAGCTGCAAAGGGTGGGCCAACTCAATATTGAACCCTACGGACTAAGACTGGGATGCCATTAAAGTTCATGTGTGTGTAAAGATAGGTGTTCTAATACTTTTCGTAATAAAGTGTATAAAAAAAAAGAGGTAGAGAAGAAAAGTTAGAAAAGAAATTGAATGTAGAAGGAAAGAAGAAGGAGAAAGAGAAAAAAAAAAGGGGGGAGAAAGTTGACCTGACGGGAGGGGAAGGGACCTGCCACACCCATCTGCCTGTGGGACTCATGTCAAAGAGGGCTTTATCTCTTTGACATGAGTAGACAAACTTGTTCCACAAAGTCCATGTTTTCGAGTATGCTTCTTTTCTATGTTGTGCAGAAAGCACCAGATCTTCCATCTGATTGAGCTCTTCAACTTTATTACGCCAGAGCCCAATGGATGGCGGCTGAGAGTTTTTTCCCCCAAGTAAGAGGAATGCATGATTTGGCAGCTTTCAGGAGATCGTGTAATATCAATTTTTTTGTGTGTTTTGACTGGTATAGTGGAAACATGGAGGAGAAAAAAAAAAAGCGGGAACATCCAGTATAATGTAGTCAGTAAATTTTGGGGAAATCCTCCAGACCTCTTTGCAGTAATGGCTGAGCTTGAGGCAGGACCAAAAGTATGTGTAGCAGCGTCCTCTGCTCCTCCTGGCACCTCTAGCAGCAATCCGTAACATTCAGGAAATATTTATGAAGGAGAGAAGAGGTTTGGTACCACCGAGTCAAAATTCTGATTACTGTAGTTTCCTGGACTCTCGTACAGATCGAGGACTTCCAAGCAAACCCAATGATGTTACTCCGTTGGTCCACTGTAAATGTCCTCTCCAAGTCTAGTTTCCATTTTTTGAAGAAGGGCAATTGATAATTGCCGGTGGGTGTTACCAACAGGGAATACATTGTCGAGAGTGCATGAGGTAACACTGCTGAATCAGTACCTGATTACAGTGAATACAGTGCCTTGCCTATACTGAATACAGTGCCTTGCCTATACTGAATACAGTGCCTTGCCTATACTGAATACAGTGCCTTGCCTATACTGAATACAGTGCCTTGCAAAAGTATTCACCCCCTTGGCTTTTTACTTATTTTGTTACATTACAGCCTTTAGTTAATTTTTTTTTTTAAATCTGAATTATATGTGATGGATCAGAACACAATAGTCTAAGTTGGTGAAGTAAAATTAGAAAAATATATACATAAAACTATTTTTCATAAATAAAAAACTGATAATTGGCGTGTGCGTATGTATTCACCCCCTTTGTTATGAAGCCCATAAAAAGCTCTGGTGCAACCAATTACCTTCAGAAGTCACATAATTAGTGAAATGATGTCCACCTGTGTGCAATCTAAGTGTCACATGATCTGTCATTACATAGACACACCTTTTTGAAAAGCCCCAGAGGCTGCAACACCTAAGCAAGAGGCACCACTAACCAAACACTGCCATGAAGACCAAGGAGCTCTCCAAACAAGTAAGAGACAATGTTGTTGAGAAGTACAAGTCAGGGTTAGGTTATAAAAAAATATCCAAATCTTTGATGATCCCTAGGAGCCCCAACAAATCTATCACAACCAAATGGAAAGAACATGGCACAACAGCAAACCTGCCAAGAGACGGCCGCACACCAAAACTCACGGACCGGGCAAGGAGGGCATTAATCAGAGAGGCGGCACAGAGACCTAAGGTAACCCTGGAGGAGCTGCAGAGTTCCACAGCAGAGACTGGAGTATCTGTACATAGGACCACAATAAGCTGTACGCTCCATAGAGTTGGGCTTTATGGCAGAGTGGCCAGAAGAAAACCATTACTTTCAGCAAAAAACAAAATGGCACGTTTTGAGTTTGTGAAAAGGCATGTGGGAGACTCCCAAAATGTAAGGAGGAAGGTGCTCTGGTCTGATGAGACTAAAACTTAACTTTTTTTTAGCCATCAAAGAAAACGCTATGTCTGGTGCAAACCCAACACATCACATCACCAAAGAACACCATCCCCACCGTGAAACATGGTGGTGGCAGCATCATGCTGTGGGAATGTTTTTCAGCAGTCGGGACTGGGAAACTGGTCAGAGTTGAGGGAAAGATGGATGTTGCTAAATACAGGGATATTCTTGAGCAAAACCTGTACCCCTCTGTGTGTGATTTGAGGCTAGGAGGGAGGTTCACCTTCCAGCAGGACAATGACCCCAAACACACTGCTAAAGCAACGCTTGAGTGGTTTAAGGGGAAACATGTAAATGTGTTGCAATGGCCTAGTCAAAGCCCAGACCTCAATCCAATAGAAAATCTGTGGTCAGACTTAAAGATTGCTGTTCACAAGCGCAAACCATCCAACTTGAAGGAGCTGGAGCAGTTTTGCAAGGAGGAATGGGCAAAAATCCCAGTGGTAAGATGTGGCAAGCTTATAGAGACTTATCCAAAGCGACTTGGAGCTTTGATAGCTGTAAAAGGTGGCTCTACAAAGTATTGACTTTAGGGGGATGAATAGTTATGCACATTGACTTTTCCTGTTTTTTTGTCTTATTTGCTGTTTGCTTCACAATAAAAAAAAAGTTGTGGGCATGTTCTGTAAATTAAATGATGCAAATCCTCAAACGATCCATGTTAATTCCAGGCTGTGAGGCAACAAAACACAAAAAATGCCTAGGGGGGTGAATACTTTTGCAAGGCACTGTATGTCTCAAACACAGTCAGCGAAAGTCATGTAAAGGTGGGAGAAAGCCCAAAAAATGATGTAACTGCAAGGCCCTCCAAAAGTCCAAATGGAAAGGGCCTTCAGAGTTCATCAGGTCCTGCACAGTAGGCCAGGAGCCCATCGGCAGAAAATAAGAGACTTGATAACGTCCAGAGTTGATTAAAGTACGAAACGCCCCATCCCGAAGACCTGGGGAAAAACACAGGTTGCCCAAATGGGTAAAAGCGGAGAAGCAGTGGGAGGATAACGTGGTTGTTTTGAAGAAGAGCAAGGCCCTTTCAAAAGTCCAAATGGAAAAAGGCCTTCAGAGTTTGCCAGGTCCTGCAGAGTAGGCCAGAAGCCCGCCACCAGAAAATAAGAAAACGATAATGTCCAGAGATCATTAGAGTGAGAAACGCCCCATCCCGAAGACCTGGGGAAAAGTGTGGGTTGCCCAAAATGGGTAAAAGCGGAGAAGCAGTGGGAGGATAACGTGGTTGTTTTGACGAAGAGCAAGGCCCTTTCAAAAGTCCAAATGGAAAAAGGCCTTCAGAGTTTGCCAGGTCCTGCAGAGTAGGCCAGGAGCCCGCCGCCAGAAAATAAGATAACGATAATGTCCAGAGATGATTAGAGTGAGAAACGCCCCATCCCGAAGACCTGGGGAAAAACCTGGGTTGCCCAAAACGGGTGAAAGCGGAGAGGCAGCGGGAGATAATGTGGTTGTCACTAAGAGTGAGGAGCATTAAAGAGTGAGAGAAGGGGGCAAGTCGCCATAACACCACGGCACTCTGCGTAGCGGTACCAAGCTTTGGCCCTGTTCTCGTTGGGGCGAAAGCCTTGATGTCTGCATGACGGCACCAATCGATAAGTCTACCCATATTAAAGTTTCACTTTAAAGAACCCTTTGGCATATAGATAATCCATAAATCAAACATTTACAAACAGAAAACTGCAGTTAATAACCACACAACCCTGACCGGACTCACCGGAGACTGGACTCGCTCTCCATATCCTTCAAACTATCTGCCATGGCCATAGAGAGTGACATCAAGGCGAGCTTCCTCTGTAAAGATAAATCATCATCATCATCATCATCATCATCCTTGTGTTCCCTTCATCTGTTCTACAAAGAACGACGTTGTCACCAAAACTCACCAGTCTCTTCTCCATGTCGGAGCTGAGTGGACCCTGCATACAGCTCGCCAGTCGCTTGCCTACAAGATGAGCCGCTCTCTTCACCACCTCCACCTGCTGGTCTGCCTGAGAGGAAGAAGAGAAATACAAAGTATCAACTCCACCCGGGACTGACATTCAGTCCAGCACATCCCTCTACTGCTATGCTCAAATAGATGTACTGACACAGAACAATGGGGAATCAAAGGAACATAGCCAGTCCTGCAGTGCTTGGGGCTCTATTTGTATGGAGTTTGTCCGGATTGTGTTAGTCTGGATTCCCATTCATAAATTATAACTTACATGGACTGCCATCTAACCACAACAGCCTACTGAGTATGTGACTTGTACAATATTCTCTGTACAGCACTGCGGTATATGTCAGATCTATATAAATGTATGATAATAATAATAGTGTGTGGCTGCGGGGGGGGGGGGGGGGGCATTAGAGTGTAAGCTTCTCTGGTACTGAGACTGATATGACTGATAAGGGTCCTCTGTACAGCACTGTGGTATATGTCAGAGCTATATAAATGTATAATAATAATAGTGAGTGACTGTAGGAAACAGAGTGTAAGCTCCTCTGGTACAGAGACTGATGTGATTGGCTCAGTGTTCTCTGTATATGTCAGAGCTGAATAAATGTATTATAATAATAATAATAGTGTGTGACTGCAGGAAACAGAGTGTAAGCTCCTCTGGTGCAGACATTGATGTGACTGGCTCAGTGTACACCAGGGTGGATAAAAATTAGAGATTTTTTTTTTAATTTAAAAAATCTGATTTTTTAAAATTTAAATCTGATTTTTTTTTTAATTCAAATCTGATTTTTAAAACTGTTTTTATCAAATTTATTTTAAAAAAATGCTTTTGGAGTAAAAATCTATATAAAAGATATAGTTTTCTATTGAAGATACATTAATAATTTCGTTTATTCAGCATGAAATGGAGCTTAGTTATGTAGCATGTGGCTGTATATTCTGCAATATTTACATTTTTGGTAAACTCAATTCAATGAATCCAAGCTCTGCAAGCTGAGATAACATGCACTGCCATTGATGTATTCACACAATTTCACAGGAACCATGAGATAAAACAAAGTTCAGGAATATTCCTTTATCCCATTGTTTTGCGAATCTACAGTATTTCACAAAAGTAAGTACACCCCTCACATTTTTGTAAATATTTTCTTCTATCTTTTCATGTGACAACACTGAAGAAATGACACTTTGCTACAATGTAAAGTAGTGAGTGTGCAGCTTGTATAACGTCCCAAAAGGAAGCCTCTTCTAAAGATGATGCACAAGAAAGCCCGCAAACAGTTTGCTGAAGACAAGCAGACTAAGGACATGTATTACTGGAACCATGTCCTGTGGTCTGATGAGACTAAGATAAACTTATTTGGTTCAGATGGTGTGAAGCATGTGTGGTGGCAACCAGGTGAGGAGTATAAAGACAAGTGTGATTTGCCTACAGTCAAGCATGGTGGTGGGAGTGTCATGGTCTGGGGCTGCATGAGTACTGCCGGTGTCTTGTCAAATACAGTCCCCTATCCAAAAGTGTGCGCCCTGTACTGCGCAGGCGCAGTACGGAGGACAAACGAGACGCCGAAAGTCTCCGAAGTTCAACAGCTGATCGTCAGCTGTACACGGCGCCTGCGCTTTTATTCTCACCCTATGTCCAGGTTCATTCCCTACTATCCAAGTGGACATAGAGTAAGAATAAATAGTTGCCGAGCGCAGCGAGGCCGTGCCCGAAGCGTGGCGAGCGAAGCGAGCCCGCGAGGGGCCCTCTAGCAAAGCCATCACTAACAAGTGCCCGAGCGCCGTGTACAGCTGATGGTCAGCTGATCAACTTCGGACACTTTCGGCATCTCCTTCTCCTCCCTACTGCGCAGGCGCTGCGCCTGCGCAGTACGGGGCGGACACTATATGATAGGAGGACAGTTTATGTCAGAACACCGGCACTGGGGGGCTACAGATCATTGAGGGAACCATGAATGCCAACATGTACTGTGACATACTGAATCAGAGCATGATCCCCTCCCTTTGGAGACTGGGCCGCAGGGCAGTATTCCAACATGATAACGATGCCAAATCACACCTCCAAGACAACCACTGCCTTGCTAAAGAAGCTGAGGGTAAGAGCCCTTTCACACCGAGCCGCCCATAGCGTCGGCGGTAAAATGCCACTATTTTTAGCGGCGTTTTACTGTCGGATTAGCGGCCGCTTTTACCACCCGCTAGCGGCAGAGAAAGGGTTAAAACCGCCCGCAATGCGCCTCAATAGCGGCGTTTTGCCGGCAGTATCCCAGCGCTGCCCCATTGATTTCAATGGGGAGCAGTGGTGGAGGAGTGGTAAACACACCGCTCCTACACCGCTCCAAAGAAGCTGCTGGCAGGACTTCTCCTGCCAGCGCAGCGTTCCGGTGTGAAAGCCCTCGGGCTTTCACACTGGAGACAGTGCTGCAGCTGTTTGAGGGCAGATTGCAGGCGCTATTTTTAACGCTATAGCGCCTGCAAAACGCCCTCGGTGTGAAAGGGGTCTTAAGGTGATGGACTGGCCAAGCATGTCTCCAGACCTAAACCCTATTGAGCATCTGTGGGACATCCTCAAACGGAAGGTGGAGGAGCGCAAGGTCTCTAACATCCACCAGCTCCGTGATGTCATCATGGAGGAGGGGAAGAGGACTCCAGTGGAAACCCGTGAAGCTCTGGTGAATTCCATGCCCAAGAGGGTTAAGGCAGTGCTGGAAAATAATGGTGGCCACACAAAATATTGACACTTTGGGCCCAATTTAGAAATTTTCACTTAGGGGTGTACTCACTTTTGTTGCCAGCGGTTTAGACATTAATGGCTGTGTGTTGAGTTATTTTGAGGGGACAGCAAATTTACACTGTTATACAAGCTGTACACTCACTACTTTACATTGTAGCAATGTGTCATTTCTTCAGTGTTGTCACATGAAAAGATAGGATAAAATATTTACAAAAATGTGAGGGGTGTACTCACTTTTGTGAGATACTGTATGTACACTACAAACTGTATGATTGAATCGGTTCTGATTTTGCTATTTTACTAACCCGACAGCTTTATTATTCTAAATAGGAAACCTTCCTTTTGTTTGTAAATATTAAAGATTCTAACTACCAGCAAGAATGAGTCCTTACATTTAAAGAGGACCTGTCATTTCAGATCCATCATGGCAGCGCCTGTTAGCTGGGCGTCCACTCACCTGCTGCCGCCACGTCCCTCACCTTTTTGTGTCCCTGCCGCATCACCAGCCGTCCCATTAAAGTGAATAGGACTGTCGGTGAGTCAACAGCGGGTCAGAGGAGGAGCCGCTGCGGGACAGAGATGACAGGTGCTCTTTAAAAATTATGATTTAAATCGAGTTGATTTAAATGAAGCCTTTTTACTAGTGATTTCAATCAAATCCACCCTGGTGTTCACTGTACAGCATTGCGGTATATGTCAGAGCCATATAAATGTATAATAATAATAATGTGGGACTTGTGGGGGGACATTAGAGTGTAGGCTTCTCTGGTGCAGAGACTGATGTGATTGGCTCAGTGTTCTCTGTACAGCACTGCAGAATATGTCTGAGCTATATAAATTGTACTCAGCATATATCTCCTGAGCACAGCACCAGAGTGTTGCCTGTACTGAGCATGCCATCCCCCTAGCACAGCATAAACTGCTACTTATAGTGAGCATGCATCTTCCAAGCACAGCTCTAGTGCACTGCCTGTACTGCGCATGCATCTCCTGAGCACCGCACCAGCATGCTGCCTGTACTAAGCAAGTATCCCCCTGGCACAGCACCAGCTCGCCGCCCATACTGAGCATGTATCTCTTGAGCACAGTACCAGCTCGCCGCCCATACTGAGCATGGATCTCTTGAGCACAGCACCAGTTTGCTGCCCATACTGAGCATGGATCTCTTAAGCACAACACCAGCTTGCCGCCTATACTGTGCATGGATCTCTTGAGCACAGCACCAGCTTGCCGCCAATACTGAGCATGGATCTCTTGAGCACAGCACCAACTTGCCGCCCATACTGTGCATAGATCTCTTGAGCACAGCACCAACTTGCCACCCATACTGAGCATAGATCTCTTGAGCACAGCACCAACTTGCCACCCATACTGAGCATAGATCTCTTGAGCACAGCACCAACTTGCCACCCATACTGAGCATGTATCTCTTGAGCACAGTACCAGCTCGCCGCCTATACTGAGCATGGATCTCTTGAGCACAGCACCAGCTTGCCGCCTATACTGAGCATGGATCTCTTGAGCACAGCACCAGCTTGCTGCCAATACTGAGCATGGATCTCTTGAGCACAGCACCAACTTGCCGCCCATACTGTGCATAGATCTCTTGAGCACAGCACCAACTTGCCGCCCATACTGAGCATAGATCTCTTGAGCACAGCACCAACTTGCCACCCATACTGAGCATGGATCTCTTGAGCACAGCACCAACTTGCCACCCATACTGAGCATAGATCTCTTGAGCACAGCACCAACTTGCCACCCATACTGAGCATAGATCTCTTGAGCACAGCACCAACTTGCCACCCATACTGAGCATAGATCTCTTGAGCACAGCACCAACTTGCCACCCATACTGAGCATGGATCTCTTGAGCACAGCACCAACTTGCCACCCATACTGAGCATAGATCTCTTGAGCACAGCACCAACTTGCCACCCATACTGAGCATAGATCTCTTGAGCACAGCACCAACTTGCCACCCATACTGAGCATGGATCTCTTGAGCACAGCACCAACTTGCCACCCATACTGAGCATGGATCTCTTGAGCACAGCACCAGCTTGCCGCCCATACTGAGCATGGATCTCTTGAGCACAGCACCAGCTTGCCGCCCATACTGAGCATAGATCTCTTGAGCACAGCACCAGCTTGCCGCCCATACTGAGCATAGATCTCTTGAGCACAGCACCAGCTTGCCGCCTATACTGAGCATGGATCTCTTGAGCACAGCACCAGCTTGCCGCCTATACTGAGCATGGATCTCTTGAGCACAGCACCAGCTTGCTGCCAATACTGAGCATGGATCTCTTGAGCACAGCACCAACTTGCCGCCCATACTGTGCATAGATCTCTTGAGCACAGCACCAACTTGCCGCCCATACTGTGCATAGATCTCTTGAGCACAGCACCAACTTGCCACCCATACTGAGCATAGATCTCTTGAGCACAGCACCAACTTGCCACCCATACTGAGCATAGATCTCTTGAGCACAGCACCAACTTGCCACCCATACTGAGCATAGATCTCTTGAGCACAGCACCAACTTGCCACCCATACTGAGCATGGATCTCTTGAGCACAGCACCAGCTTGCCGCCCATACTGAGCATGGATCTCTTGAGCACAGCACCAACTTGCCACCCATACTGAGCATGGATCTCTTGAGCACAGCACCAACTTGCCACCCATACTGAGCATGGATCTCTTGAGCACAGCACCAGCTTGCCGCCCATACTGAGCATGGATCTCTTGAGCACAGCACCAGCTTGCCGCCCATACTGAGCATGGATCTCTTGAGCACAGTACCAGCTTGCCGCCCATACTGAGCATGGATCTCTTGAGCACAGCACCAGCTTGCCGCCCATACTGAGCATGGATCTCTTGAGCACAGTACCAGCATGCACCCTATACTTGAGCATGCATTTCTTGAGCACAGAACAAGCATGCGGTCCGTACTAAACACGCATACCCTGAGCACAGCACGAGAGCTCAGCCCCTACTGAGTATGCATGCTGTGGGCACAGCACCAGAGTGCTTCCCATACTGCGCATGCGTTCCCCTTGCACAGCACCAGCACGCTTCCCCTACGTCCTTCAAGCAATGCAGCATGAGAAGATTCAATCCCAGCCGGGATTGTGCACGTCAGGGTGGCCCCAAGGAGACCATCCAAGGTAAAGAAGCCACACTATAGGTGTGAACTCCATAAACCAGACTTTAAAGGTTCACGATGATGGAAAGCTTGCTGGAAAAAGGTCCAGGAAGCAATGATGATGTAAGGTGTTCTTCTACATTGAGTTGTTATATCTTTCCATGGAGGGTTTAATAACACTTCATGCTCAGTGGAATAGTGTATATATGTGAAAGATGATCCTGACTTCTATGTCCTATTAAAATAAATCTGCATTGTACCCCTTCCCTTTACCAGAACACAGCCTTTAAGCCATTTGCCCCCCCCTATTGTGGTGCTCAGAGATGGGCAGGTATAGCAGGAGGAGCTCCTACCCTCAGCTCCAGGTTAGTGAAAACATGAACACCATTATAAGACAATAATATCATCATTTACAACATCTCAAATTATTACTTACCAGGAGTAACTCTTCGGGCAATAGGTCTGTGACATCATTGGATCTGGAAGGAGAATGACATTTAATCAGGGTGCGGTACTGGCCATGCAGTTCTTTATCTATTATAAACCGTTGACCCTGCTATGATTGGAGACAATCTACAGATACCATAACGAAGAGCAGCATCCTGGAATCATAAACCCATATTTTATTCACAATAGAGAATAGAAAACATTTCAAATGTTTAACCTGAGAAAATTGACCAGTTTAAGAAAAAAATAAATAAATAATTTTGAAATTGTTGGCAGCAACACATCTCAAAAAAGTTGGGACAGGGCAACAAAAAGCTGGCAAAGTAAGTTCTACTAGCAAGGAAGAGCTGGGGGGAACATTTTGCAACTAATTAGGTTACGTGGCAACAGGTCGGTAACACGTTTTTATGTATCAAAAGAGCATCTTGAGCCTCGTATACGCGATTGGATTTTCCACAGACAAAACCTCAGACTTTTGTCCGAAGGGCGTGTGCCTGGATTTTTGTCTTGCATACAAACGGTACATAATTATCGGCCAACAAACACGAACGTAGTGACGTACTAGATGTACTACGAGCCGAAAAAGAGGAAGTTCAATTGTTAGGCGCCACCCTTTGGGCTCCTTCTGCTAATTTTGTGTTAGTAGAAGTTTGGTGAGTGTTGATTCGCGCTTTTCATTTCTTGCTTTTCAGTTAGTTTCTGAACGGCCGTTCATCAACCAGACATGTTGCCGAATCGGAGGAGATAACGCGTTATTTATTATTGGAGTTATTGGAGTTATTGCTTTGACCCAACAGGAACAGGAGGAGGATTTCTTGGACCAAAAATTGGTTGCTTTATTAATGGTGACCAATTATGTCATATGCCTTTGCTGCGGGAGCTCCAGGAGAATAATCCGGATGATTTTCGGAATTATCTCCGGATGACGGACCCCTCTGCTTTCACCAACTCTTGGCATTGTTGACCCCCCTATATTAAGAAGCAGGACACATGCATGAGGCTTTTATTTTATTTTTTGATTGAATAATGATTTGATTTGGTATATTTTCTATATTTTTGGATGCATAGAATGCACTTTTTGGTTAAGTTCTATTGGCAGATAGCATGTCTAATTTTATTTGTTTTCTTTTTTTAATGCACAATAAAAAAATTGTGTAGAATAATACTTGGCTATGTGTTTTACTTCAAATGACAGTTTGGGAGTAGCAGTTACATTTAAAAAAAATACAATGTAACATTGACAAGGGACACCAACATAGTCGTATCTTTGATCTTATAAACTACAAGATAATGGTGTTGTGGTAACTTGCCCAAAAAAAAAAAAAAGCATAATAATATTATTCTTGATATCATTAGAAAAAAAAAGCCTTTGAAAATGAATTTGCAATAACTCCATCAGTATCACCAGCAAAGCAGCTTCATTATTATCCCATTAAAGAAGAAGAGAATTGTGCGCTGCATTTCGAGAATTCATAATTTGCCACGTCACGAATGTGAATTCTCCATTACGAACGCTAGTTTACAAGACCGACCGTCTCCAGCTCGTCCTTGCTTCCGAGCATGAGTGTTTGTATTTTGGACTTTTGTCCGACTGACTTGTGTACACACGATTGGAAAAACCGACAACAGACATTTGTCCGTGGAAAATTTTAAAGCCGGCCATCCAACATTTGTCCGCGGAAAATCCGACAACAATTGTCCGATGGAGCGTACACACGGTCAGACTTTCCGCCAACAGCCTGTCATCACATATTTCCAGTCGGAAAATCTGATCATGTGTACGAGGCTATAGAGAGCCAGAGCATCTGAGAAGTAAAGATGGGCAGAGGTTCACCAATCTGTGAAAAGCCGCACCTAAAAATTGTCCAAAAATTTCAGAAGAATGTTCCTCAACGTAAAAAATTGCAAAGACTTTGAATGTATCATCATCTACAGTACATAATATTATTCAAAAGATTCAGAGAATCTGGAGAAATTTGAGAGTGAGGGGACAAGGTCCGAAACCCAATATTGGATGCCGGTGATCTTCAGGGTCCTCAGACGGCTCTGCATTAACACCAGGCATGATTGTGAGATGGACATCACTGCATGGGCTCAGCAATACTTCCAAATATCACTGTCTGTGAACACAGCTCGCTGTGCCACCCAACAATACAAGGTAAAGCTCTATCATGGAAAGAAGAAGCCATATCAGAACATAATCCAGAAACGCCGCCGTCTTCTTTGGGCCAAAGCTCATTTAAAATGGTCTGTTGCAAAGTGGAATACTGTTCTGTGGTCAGACGAACTGAAATTTTTGCAACCATGGGCACCACCTCCTCCAGACTAAAGAGAAGAGGGACCCTCCGGCTTGTTATTAGCGCTCAGTTCAAAAGCCTCCCGTCTCTAGTGGTGTGTGGGGGGGGGTTAGCATTAGTGTGTATGGAATGGGCAGCTTGCCCATCTGGAGAAGCACCATCAATCCTGAAAGATACATCCAAGTTTTAGAGCCGCATGTCCCCCCATCCAGATGAAGTCTTTTTCAGGGAAGGTCTTGCATATCTCAGCAGGACAATGCTAAACCTCATACTGCACCTATGACAACAGCATGGCTTCCTAGTAGGAGATTGGAAATATTTGGCGCATCTTGAAATAAAAAATACAACAAAGAAGTCCCAGGACTGTTGAGCGGTTAGGACCCTATATCAGGCAAGAATGGGACAACATTCCTCTCCCAGAAATCCAGCAACTGGTCTCCTCACTTCCCAGACCTCCACAGAGTGTTGGGAAAAGAAGAGGGGGTGCTACACCGTGCTAAACATGGCCCCGCCCCAACTTTTTTGAGATGTGTTGCTGTCATCAATTTTACAATCACCTTATTTTTTTTTTTTTTTACCTTAAAATGGTCCATTTTCTCAGTTTAACCCCTTGCCAACTGCACTATAGCCGAATGATGGCTACAGTGTGGTCGTTCAGTTCTGGTAGGGCGTCTATTGATGTCCTTTCCAGAAGCCCGCTCCCCACGCGCCCACTGTGGCGCACACCCAGCGCGCTCTGGGAGTGTTGTGTTCTTCGGATACAGCTGATCACAGATCGGGGTAAGGGGCTAATCACAGTGGCCCTTTACCATGTGATCAGCTGTGTCCAATCACAGCTGATCACATGTAAACAATTCCTCTGGGTGGGTTGTCGGGCAGAGTCACCTCTGATCCCGCAGCAGCGTCAGTCAGGCTTCTGTGATCCAAATGGCCCGACTGCCCTGCCAGCCCTATATACGACATCCAAGATGGCTGAACGATGTTGGCTGAACGATAGGCCTGATGAAGGAGCGGGCATGCTCTGAACACGTGTATGTCACAGCATCATCACACCGCGACCAAGAACTTTTAAACCGACGACTTCCTCCTGCGCCAGGACAGGTGGCAACCCTATGCGGGATGGAGCCCTTCAGGAAAGCGTGAAGGTTCTGGACAGGAGGCACAGGAGGAGCAAGAGAGGACAGCAGGAGCTAGTACTGCCCGGCAAGTCTTCAGGAGGGAACCACTGGTTGCAGCCAGGAGGGCTGGTGAGTGACATGTGCAGTCGGAGGACTGGGGAGGCGCACCTGAGAGGACTGAGAGGAAACAGTCAGAGATGGGTGCAGAGCCAGTAGTGAGGACTACCATGTCATGGGCAGTGGGAGTCAGGCAGCTGCAGCCAGGAGGGCATGCAGGGCCTGAAGAGGACTGACTGGGAGCAGTAGTCCATCAGTAGGACGGATAGCACTAAAGACTTTCCATTTCTGCTACACTATAGGGTCCCTGCCTGCAAACGGCGATTGTTGAGGCCTGGCTGAGCCAGTGTCAGGCCTAACCTTACATGTGCTAAGCTGGTCCTGAGGGTTAAAGCGGAAGTAAACCCATCCATAAAACAGTTTCAGTTCCAGGACCTGCCGGAAATGTAACACTCCCATTGGTTGTGCTCTCAACCAAACTGTCAAACCATCCAATGGCTGTTGTCATAACTGATCACATGTGAAGCATCATGGCAGCTGTAGATTAAACAGAGGCAAAGATGGCAGCTTCCTTGGCTGAAAATGATAGGGCGGTTTACTTACACTTTAAGAGTTGTGCAGGAGGAAGGAAGAGGAATAGTCTGCAAGTAAAGTGCTGGAGGAGACTGAAGTGATAACTTGTACAGAGAAGTGTATATAGTTGTCCCAATTAATCGATATACAATCCGCCTAGGCATCCCATAATTCCCTCACCCCATCCAAGTTACGTTCCCTCAATAAAATAAACAAAAACAAGGACATGGACTGTTCATTGTCCTAAGGTGACTGAGAAGTGAATGCAGGGCTGTGTGAGGTGACAGGTGGGCCACATCACTCAGCAGCCCCTACGGGAGTACCGCTACAGCTATATTGTCAAAAGTATTGGGACACTTGCCTTTACACGCACATGAACTTTAACCACTTCCCGCCCGCCCTATAGCGGATTGACGCCCGGGAAGTGGTTCTGTTATCCTGACTGGGCGTCATATGACGTCCAGCAGGATAACATGCCGCAGCGCGCCCCCGGGGGCGCGCATCGCGACGATCGGTGGAGCGGTGTGTTAGCCTGACACACCGCTACACCGATCTTGGTAAAGAGCCTCCGGCGGAGGCTCTTTACCACGTGATCAGCCGTGTCCAATCACGGCTGATCACGCTGTCAATGGGAAGTGCCGTTGATCGGCTCTTCCTCACTCGCATCTGACAGACGGCGGCTCTCCTGGCAGGGGGGGTCTGCGCTGATTGTTTATCAGCGCAGCCCCCCCTCAGATCACCACACTGGACCACCAGGGATGCCACTAGGACCACCAGGGAAGGGGCAACGTGGATGGCCAGGTATGTACCCCATGGCCATCCACATGTGCCCAATTTGTGCCAATCAGTGCCCACAAATGGGCACTGATTGGCACTATTATGTCAATGGTCTGCCCAGCAATGCCCAGATCTGCCCAGCAATGCTTTAGCAGTGCCACCTGTCATTGCCCATCTGTGCCACCTGTCATTGCCCATCGGTGCCACCTGTCATTGCCCATCTGTGCCCATCAGTGCCCACCTATCAGTGCCCATCAGTGCCACACATCAGTGCCACACATAAGTACCCATCAGTGCCACCCATATATACCAATCAATGCCACCTACGAGTGCCCATCAGTGCCGCCTATGTGTGCCCATCGGTGCCACCTATGAGTGCCCATCAGTGCCGCATACCAGTGCCACCTATCAGTGCCCATCAGTGCCACCTATCAGTGGCCATCAGTGCCGCCTATCAGTGCCCATCATCAGTCCCCGTTAGTGCCACATCATCAGTGCCACCTCATTGGTGCCACCTCATCGGTGCCCATCAGTGCCGCCGTATCAGTGCCCATCAGTGCAGCCGTATCAGTGCCTATTATTGAAGGAGAAAGCGTACTTATTTACAAAAAAATTTAACAGAAACAAAGAAAAACTTGTTTTTTTTCGAAATTTTCGGTCTTTTTTTATTTGTTGCGCAAAAAATAAAAACCGCAGAGGTGATCAAATACCACCAAAAGAAAGCTCTATTTGTGGGAACAAAATGATAAAAAATTTGTTTGGGTACAGTGTAGCATGACCGCGCAATTGTCATTCAAATTGCAACAGCGCTGAAAGGTGAAAATTGGGCTGGGCGGGAAGGTGTCTAAGTGCCCGGTATTGAAGTGGTTAATGGCATCCCAGTCTTAGTCCGTAGGGTTCAATATTGAGTTGGCCCACCCTTTGCAGCTATAACAGCTTCAACTCTTCTGGGAAGGCCGTCCACAAGGTTTAGGAGGGTGTCTATGGGAATGTTTGACCATTCTTCCAGAAGAGCATTTGTTGGATATGAAGGCCTGGCTCGTAGTCTCCACTCTAATTCATCCCAAAGGTGTTCTATCGGGTTGAGGTCAGGACTGTCAAGTTCCTCCACCCCAAACTCGCTCATCCATGTCTTTATGGACCTTGCTTTGTGCACTGGTGATCAGTCATGTTGGTGGTCATGTTGGAACAGGAAGGGGCCGTCCCCAAACTGTTCCCACAAAGTTGGGAGCATGAAATTGTCCAAAATGTCTTGGTAGGCAGACGCCTTGTATGTCCCGCTTGGGGATTTATACCTTCAGGTAAGTCCTATAATAAGTCCTATTAATAAGTCTCACCTGTGTGGGTAAAATGAATATCTCCTAATCCTGCACAGTTTAGATCATGGATCCTCAAACTACGGCCCTCCAGCTGTTGCAGAACTACACGTCCCATGAGGCATTGCAAAACTCTGACATTCACAGACATGACTAGGCATGATGGGAATTGTAGTTCCTGAACAACTGGAGGGCCGTAGTTTGAAGACCCCTGGTTTAGGAGATATTCACCCTTCATGAGCCCTAAAGGTCAGGCGGCTCGTGCCGGAACTTGCCGGAACTTGCCGGAACGGAGGACTCCTGCGTGCAAATGCGCGGGAGTGACGTCATCGTGGCTTTTGGCCACTCACAGCGCTGGAGCCCACGAACCTGGAAGAAACGCAGAGGGAACATGTCAGCAGCCCCCTCACCGGTGACCGGGCCAGCTGCAGGAGCTTCGTTCTAAGGTAAGTATTTCATAATGTGCTAGTATGCGATGCATACTAGCACATTATGCTATTGTCTTGCAGGGGTTTTTTTTTTGGGGGGGGGGGGGGTTTGACAGTTTACTACCTCTTCTAAGAGTTCCCTTCACTGGAACTAAGAGGCCAAGTCCAACCCCTAAAAAACAACCCCCACACCATAATCCCCCCTTTTGCTAATACAGTAAAACCTTGGTTTGAGAGCAACTTGGTTTGAGAGCGTTTTGCAAGACAAGCAACGTTTTTATTACATTTTGACTTGATATACAAGCGATGTCTTGATATACAAGTAGCGTCATGTCACAGCTGAGTATAAAAGAGAAGAGAGGCGCCTCCAAGTGTAGCAATATGGTTATATTTAATGAAGGTCCAACATTTAGCAACTCACATGGTTGATGAGTAAAAGAGGCGCCTCTAAGTATGCAGGCATCCGGGGTAAAGATGTCCACATAGATCGTCCTCCTCACCGCCATTGATGTCATCGCTTCCACACTGCGCTCCACGAGCGGTTCAAGCCTCGCTTTCAGATCGCTGTACTGCAGGGTAGTCTTCCCGGTCACGACTGCAGACTGACAGCGGTGAGAGCCGGCGGTGCGGAGGATGGTCTATGTGGACATCTTTAACCCGGATGCCGGCATACTTAGATGTGTCTGTTTTAATCATCAACCATGTGAGTTGCTAAATGTTGGACCTTCATTAATAGTAACCATATTGCTACACTTAGAGGCACCTCTCTTCTCTTTTGCTTCTAATCCCTTTGTGGAGGCCACCATTTGTGGATGGAGATTTTATGGTTACACAACCAATCACATCGCTATAATCTTTTTATATGGACTATAAAGTGAAGGATTTACGAATAAATGGTTGTGGAACGGATCATCTGAGTTTCTATTATTTCTTATGGGGGAATTCTCTTTGATATAAGAGTGCTTTGGATTACAAGCATGTTTCTGGAACGTATTACGCTCGCAATCCAAGGTTTTCCTAATATAATGTATACTGGATAGTGATGTGTTATTGAGAATGAGAATTTGTATCGGATAACAGAGAGAATGTCGCCGCGTGTTCCCGGCTCCGCCCCCTCTCTGTACACATTTCATGGAATGCAAAAGTGCAATAAAAGTTGCTCAGATTGGAGATCTGATTTCTGCTGCCAACATCATAAAGGAATAAAGCCGGCCGGCTGGTCAAGGTACACGTGTGATAGAATGAGGGAGAGGACATACCATACCCAGCACAGTGTACACAGTATATACTATACCCAGCACAGTATACACAGTATATACTATACCCAGCACAGTATACACAGTATATACTATACCCAGCACAGTGTACACAGTATATACTATACCCAGCACAGTGTACACAGTATATACTATACCCAGCACAGTATACACAGTATATACTATACCCAGCACAGTGTACACAGTATATACTATACCCAGCACAGTGTACACAGTATATACCATACCCAGCACAGTGTACACAGTATATACTACACCCAGCACAGTGTACACAGTATATACTATACCCAGCACAGTGTACACAGTATATACTATACCCAGCACAGTATACACAGTATATACTATACCCAGCACAGTGTACACAGTATATACTATACCCAGCACAGTGTACACAGTATATACTATACCCAGCACAGTGTACACAGTATATACCATACCCAGCACAGTGTACACAGTATATACCATACCCAGCACAGTGTACACAGTATATACCATACCCAGCACAGTGTACACAGTATATACCATACCCAGCACAGTGTACACAGTATATACCATACCCAGCACAGTGTACACAGTATATACCATACCCAGCACAGTGTACACAGTATATACCATACCCAGCACAGTGTACACAGTATATACCATACCCAGCACAGTGTACACAGTATATACCATACCCAGCACAGTGTACACAGTATATACCATACCCAGCACAGTGTACACAGTATATACTATACCCAGCACAGTATACACAGTATATACTATACCCAGCACAGTATACACAGTATATACTATAAATGAGAAGTGAATAACACTGCGCTAACCCAAAGAAACAAAGGGTGAAGCAGCTACATACAAATATGACCAATATCCAAAACATGTAATAAGTAAATGTAGCGCTAATACTTAAAAAGTGAAAACCTGATCAGTGAAAATGACTCACTGAGACAAATGAGTATATATATATATATAAGGGGAATAGGAAGTGAGTAAAATTCAATGGTGAAACAGTATATACTATACCCAGCACAGTGTACACAGCACTTATCATACCCAGCACAGTGTATACAGCACACATCATACCCAGCACAGTGTACACAGCACTTATCATACCCAGCACAGTGTATACAGCACACATCATACCCAGCACAGTGTACACAGCACTTATCATACCCAGCACAGTGTACACAGCACTTATCATACCCAGCACAATGTACACAGCACTTATCATACCCAGCACAGTGTACACAGCACTTATCATACCCAGCACAGTGTACACAGCACACACCATACCCAGCACAGTGTACACAGCACACACCATACCCAGCACAGTGTACACAGCACATATCATACCCAGCACAGTGTACACAGCACATACTATACCCAGCACAGTGTACACAGCACATACTATACCCAGCACAGTGTACACAGCACACATCATACCCAGCACAGTGTACACAGCCCATATCATACCCAGCACAGTGTACACAGCCCATATCATACCCAGCACAGTGTACACAGCCCATATCATACCCAGCACAGTGTACACAGCCCATATCATACCCAGCACAGTGTACACAGTACACACCATACCAAGCACAGTGTACACAGTATATACCATACCCAGCACAGTGTACACAGCACACACCATACCCAGCACAGTGTACACAGTATATACCATACCCAGCACAGTGTACACAGTATATACCATACCCAGCACAGTGTACACAGTATATACCATACCCAGCACAGTGTACACAGTATATACTATACCCAGCACAGTGTACACAGTATATACTATACCCAGCACAGTATACACAGTATATACTATACCCAGCACAGTGTACACAGTATATACTATACCCAGCACAGTGTACACAGTATATACTATACCCAGCACAGTATACACAGTATATACTATACCCAGCACAGTGTACACAGTATATACCATACCCAGCACAGTGTACACAGCACATACTATACCCAGCACAGTGTACACAGTATATACTATACCCAGCACAGTATACACAGTATATACTATACCCAGCACAGTGTACACAGTATATACCATACCCAGCACAGTGTACACAGTATATACTACACCCAGCACAGTGTACACAGTATATACTATACCCAGCACAGTGTACACAGTATATACTATACCCAGCACAGTGTACACAGTATATACCATACCCAGCACAGTGTACACAGTATATACTACACCCAGCACAGTGTACACAGTATATACTATACCCAGCACAGTATACACAGTATATACTATACCCAGCACAGTGTACACAGTATATACCATACCCAGCACAGTGTACACAGTATATACCATACCCAGCACAGTGTACACAGTATATACCATACCCAGCACAGTGTACACAGTATATACCATACCCAGCACAGTGTACACAGTATATACCATACCCAGCACAGTGTACACAGTATATACCATACCCAGCACAGTGTACACAGTATATACTATACCCAGCACAGTATACACAGTATATACTATACCCAGCACAGTATACACAGTATATACTATAAGTGAGAAGTGAATAACACTGCGCTAACCCAAAGAAACAAAGGGTGAAGCAGCTACATACAAATATGACCAATATCCAAAACATGTAATAAGTAAATGTAGCGCTAATACTTAAAAAGTGAAAACCTGATCAGTGAAAATGACTCACTGAGACAAATGAGTATATATATATATATAAGGGGAATAGGAAGTGAGTAAAATTCAATGGTGAAACAGTATATACTATACCCAGCACAGTGTACACAGTATATACCATACCCAGCACAGTGTACACAGCACTTATCATACCCAGCACAGTGTATACAGCACACATCATACCCAGCACAGTGTACACAGCACTTATCATACCCAGCACAGTGTACACAGCACTTATCATACCCAGCACAGTGTACACAGCACATACTATACCCAGCACAGTGTACACAGCACATATCATACCCAGCACAGTGTACACAGCACACACCATACCCAGCACAGTGTACACAGCACACACCATACCCAGCACAGTGTACACAGCACATATCATACCCAGCACAGTGTACACAGCACATACTATACCCAGCACAGTGTACACAGCACACATCATACCCAGCACAGTGTACACAGCCCATATCATACCCAGCACAGTGTACACAGCCCATATCATACCCAGCACAGTGTACACAGCACATACTATACCCAGCACAGTATACACAGCCCATATCATACCCAGCACAGTGTACACAGTACACACCATACCAAGCACAGTGTACACAGTATATACCATACCCAGCACAGTGTACACAGCACACACCATACCCAGCACAGTGTACACAGTATATACCATACCCAGCACAGTGTACACAGTATATACCATACCCAGCACAGTGTACACAGTATATACCATACCCAGCACAGTGTACACAGTATATACCATACCCAGCACAGTGTACACAGCACACATCATACCCAGCACAGTGTACACAGTATACACCATACCCAGCACAGTGTACACAGTATACACCATACCCAGCACAGTGTACACAGTATACACCATACCCAGCACAGTGTACACAGTATACACCATACCCAGCACAGTGTACACAGTATACACCATACCCAGCACAGTGTACACAGTATATACTATACCCAGCACAGTGTACACAGTATACACCATACCCAGCACAGTGTACACAGCACATATCATACCCAGCACAGTGTACACAGCACACATCATACCCAGCACAGTGTACACAGCACATATCATACCCAGCACAGTGTACACAGCACACATCATACCCAGCACAGTGTACACAGCACATATCATACCCAGCACAGTGTACACAGTATACACCATACCCAGCACAGTGTACACAGCACATACTATACCCAGCACAGTGTACACAGTATATACTATACCCAGCACAGTGTACACAGTATACACCATACCCAGCACAGTGTACACAGTATACACCATACCCAGCACAGTGTACACAGTATACACCATACCCAGCACAGTGTACACAGCACATATCATACCCAGCACAGTGTACACAGTATATACCATACCCAGCACAATGTACAGATATTACAGACAGACATCTCGGGGTTTGTAGATCTGTCAGATGTAGACAGAGAAGGAAGTAGAGGTTTGTACTTTGCCCTGTGTGGTTCTGATCAGACATGAGAGGGGGGATCGCCCTGTATTGGGGTCTCTGTATACAGCCGGAGAAGTGATAATCATTTGGAGGGATTCGATTTCCCCCTCCCCCCCCCCCCACAGAATATCGTATATACAGAACAGTCACAGAGGTGCCCCGGGGACAGAACAGCCTCTGATAACTGCTATGTGCAGCAGTTTGGTAAACAGAGAAAAGTTTGTTGTGCTGTGCGGAGTGTCTCCGGTACCCACCTGCCAGGGCCGTGATTGGCCAGCTGTCTCATTCTGTTGATCTGTCTCTGTAACATGGTGCAGGTGTCTCTGACCTTGCCGTCTGATTTCCTCTGCTCGCTCTCTGTACTTCTGGGTGAGGCTGTCCCCTCCTCCTCCTCCTTCTATTATATACAG
Organism: Lithobates septentrionalis; assembly: GCA_037952835.1. Lineage (NCBI taxonomy): Eukaryota > Metazoa > Chordata > Amphibia > Anura > Ranidae > Lithobates > Lithobates septentrionalis. The sequence goes on along the minus strand of JBBDGP010004084.1, from coordinate 97,213 downwards.
TATATAAGGCTGGCTCTTCTTCTTCCTCCTCCGACACCACGCCGAGCTTCACTCCAATATCTTCCCAGTCCTTATACTGGACCTCAATCAATATATAATGTCCCCGGATTAATATATGATGTCCTACAACAATATATACAGTCCCTGAATCATTATATAATGTCCCCGGATTAATTTATTATCTCCTTCAACTATATATACAGTCCCTGAATTAATATATAATGTGCCCAGATTAATATATTATCTCCTTCAACTATATATACAGTCCCTGCATCAATATATAATGTCCCCGGATTAATATATGATGTCCTACAATATATACAGTCCTTGCATCAATATATAATGTCCTTGGATTAATATATGATGTCCTACAACAATATAAACAGTCCCCGAATCAATATATAAAGTCCCCAGATTAATATATGATGTCCTACATCAATATATACAGTCCCTGAATCAATATAAAATAACCCCGGATTAATATATTATGTCCTAGAACAATATATACAGTCCCTGAATCATTATATAATGTCCCCAGATGAATATATTATGTCCTATAACAATATATACAGTCCCTGAATCAATATATAATGTCCCCGGATGAATATATGATGTTCTATAACAATATATACAGTCCCTGAATCATTATATAATGTCCCCAGATGAATATATTATGTCCTATAACAATATATACAGTCCCTGAATCAATATATAATGTCCCCGGATGAATATATGATGTTCTATAACAATATATACAGTCCCTGAATCAATATATAATGTCCCCGGATGAATATATGATGTTCTATAACAATATATACAGTCCCTGAATCAATATATAATGTCCCCGGATGAATATATGATGTCCTATAACAATATAAACAGTGCCTGAATCAATATATAATGTCCCCGGATTAATAATATTATGTCCTACAACTATATATACAGTCCCTAAATCAATATATAATGTCCTTGGATTAATATATATGATGTCCTACAACAATATATACAGTCCCCGAATCAATATATAATGTCCCTGTGCAATAATATACACTGTCCCTGGAAAAATTTCTAACATATAATATAATGAAGCATAAGAAAATGGTTAGCAGTGTAATGCCGCGTACACACGGTCGGACTTTTCGTCTACAAAAGTCCAACGGACGCTGACGGACTAAAGCTGGCTGGTAATCCGATCGTGTGTGGGCTTCTCCGGACTTTCAACGTACTTTTTTAGCCTCAAATCCGACGTACTTTAGATTTGAAACATGCTTCAAATCTTTACTTCGTAACTACGACGGACCCCGAAATCCGCTCGTCTGTGTGCTAGTCCGACGGACAAAAAGCCACGCTAGGGCACCTATTGGCTACTGGCTATGAACTTCCTTATTTTAGTCCAGTGTACGTCATCACGTACGAATCCGTCGGACTTTTGTGTGATCGTGTGTAGGCAAGTCCGTTCGTTAGAAAGTATGCCGCAAGTCCGCCGCAAGTCCGCCGAAAGTCTGTCGGACAGGCTGTCTGACTTTTGTAGACGAAAAGTCCGACCGTGTGTACGCGGCATAAGAGATCTAAACATATTGGGGGGGGAGGGGGGGTAATAAAAAGTGTCTGAGACAAACGTTGAATCAACTGCAGTGCAGCCAATCAGCTTTAATTTCTCATTTTCTAAGCTTTGTAGACAGAACTGAAAGACAGAAGCAGATTGGAGAAAAGACCGAGCTTCAGTTTTATATGTCCCGGGTCTATACAGTCCTAGGATCAGTATATAATGTTGGTGGAATACCATACACTGGCCCTAGAACAATATATACTGGCCTTGAACAAATACAGTGCCTTGCAAAAGTATTCACCCCCCCCCTCCCCCGGATTTTTACTATTTCTATTTTGTTACATAACAGCCTTTAGTTCAATGTTTTTTTTTTTTATCTGAATTATATGGGATGGATCAGAACACAATAGTATAAGTTGGTGAAGTAAAATGAGAAAAATATATACAGAAAACTATTTTTCAGAAATAGAAAACTGATCATTGGCATGTGCGTATGTATTCACCCCCTTTGTTATGAAGCCCATAAAAAGCTCTGGTGCAACCAATTACCTTCAGAAGTCACATAATTAGTGAAATGATGTCCACCTGTGTGCAATCTAAGTGTCACATGATCTGTCATTACATATACACACCTTTTTGAAAGGCCCCAGAGGCTGCAACACCTAAGAAAGAGGCACCACTAACCAAACACTGCCATGAAGACCAAGGAACTCTCCAGACAAGTAAGGGAATTATGTTGTTGAGAAGTACAAGTCAGGGTTAGGTTATAAAAAAATATCCTAATCTTTGATGATCCCTAGGAGCACCATCACATCTATCATAACCAAATGGAAAGAACATGGCACAACAGCAAACCTGCCAAGAGACGGCCGCACACCAAAACTCACGGAGCGGGCAAGGAGGGCATTAATCAGAGAGGAGCACAGAGACCTAAGGTAACCCTGGAGGAGCTGCAGAGTTCCACAGCAGAGACTGGAGTATCTGTACATAGGACCACAATAAGCCGCACGCTCCATAGAGTTGGGCTTTATGGCAGAGTGGTCAGAAGAAAGCCATTACTTTCAGCAAAAAGCAAAATGGCGCATTTTGAGTTTGCGAAAAGGCATGTGGGAGACTCCCAAAATGTATGGAGGAAGGTGCTCTGGTCTGATGAGACTAAAATTGAACTTTTTGGCCATCAAAGAAAACGCTATGTCTGGTGCAAACCCAACACATCACATCACCCAAAGAACACCATCCCCACCGTGAAACATGGTGGTGGCAGCATCATGCTGTGGGGATGTTTTTCAGCAGTTGGGACTGGAAAACTAGTCAGGGTTGAGGGACACTAACACTTTAACAATATATACAGTGCCTGGAATAATATATACTGGCCTTGAACAAATTTTTAATATCCATAGATTCATATATAATGTCCTTCAACAATATATACTGGCCCTGTAACAATATATAATTTGGCCCTGGAACAGTACAGTATATACTGTACCCAGAATGATATATGATGGCCTTGGAATAATATATACAGTTCATAGAAAAATCTATAATTTCCCTGGAATAAAATACGATATCCCTGAACAATAAATGCTGTCCCTGGAATCATATATAATGTCCATGGAATCATATATACTGTTCCTAGACAATATATACTTGCCCTAGAATAATATATACTGGCCCTGGAACAATATACAGTGTCCCTGACCAATAAATACTATTCATGCAACAATTAATATTGGCCCTGGAATATGTTATACTGTTCCTTACCAATATAGATTGTCAATAGATCAATAACCATTGTACCTGTACAATATATACCGGCCCTGGAATCCCCCCCCCCCCCCCCCCATGTTTTATCTTTTCTCAGCACTCCCTCTCCTCTCTTCTTTCTTTTTTCCTTTCCTCACAATTTCATTTTTTCCTTGCAACATTCCAGTAAGTTTTATTGTCAGGACCAAATATTTTAACCAATCAGTGAAATGCGTAGGGAGGGGCTCCAGGTGAACGTCCTATGACGTCCTCCCGCAATGTGTCAGGAGCTGTGCTTGTGGCGTGATCACTGTACCGGGCCGCTGCCAGTACCATGTGATCACTGTGACCAATCACAGCCAATCACATGACAATTGTAAACAGAGAATGGCTTAGCCTTAGATTCATGCCATTCATTGTGTACAATTGTGTTGCTAGCTGTGATTGGGGACAGTGATCACATGGTACAGAGAGGACCAATCACAGCCCATTCGTACCATGTGATTAGCTGTGGCCAACAATACACACTGAATGAATCAGTTTGATTAAAGTGGACCTTCAGTCATTTTTTTTTCATCTTTCCATCTATTAAATCTTCTGCCCTTGTTGTTGTTTTAACTTTGGATAGTAAAACATTTTTTTTTTTCTGCCAGTAAATACCTTATACAGCCCACTTCCTGTTTCTTGTCTGGTCATTAGCATAGGCTTATGACATCATGCACAGCTCTCTCTAAATAATAAATAAAGAAATATTATGTATTTACAAAATCTGATAGCCGAAACAGAGAAAAAAAACACATTTTTTTCAGTATTTTTTTATTTATTTAGCAAAAAAATAAAAAAACGCAGAGGTGAATAACCACTAAGGACCGAGCCTCTTTTTGAGATTTGTTGTTTACAAGTTAAAAACAGTTATTTTTTGCTTGAAAATTACTTAGAACCCCCAAACATTATACTTTTTTTTTTCTAACACCCTAGAGAATAAAATGGCGGTCATTGCAAGACTTTCTGTCACACCGTATTTGCGCAGCGGTCTTACAAGCGCACTTTTTTGGAAAAAATACACTTTTTTGAATTAAAAAATAAGACAACAGTAAAGTCAGCACAATTTTTTTTTGTTATATTGTGAAAGATGATGTTACGCCGAGTAAATTGATACCCAACATGTCACGCTTCAAAATTGCGCCCGCTCGTGCAATGGTGACAAACTATTACCCTTAAAAATATGCATAGGCCATGTTTAAAAAAATTCTACAGGTTGCATGTTATGAGTTACAGAGGAGATCTAGAGCTAGAATTATTGCTCTCGCTCTACCAATCGCGGCGATACCTCACATGTGTGGTTTGATTGCTGTTTTCATATGCGGGCGCTACTAACATGTGCGTTCGTTTCTGCACGCGAGCTTCTCGGGACGGGGCTTTAAAATATATATATATATTCCTTATTTATTTTACCTTTTATTTTTTATTTTTACACTGTTCTTTAAAAAAAAATGATGTCACTTTTATTCCTATTACAAGTAATGTAAACATCCCTTGTAATAGAAAAAAAGCATGACAGGTCCTCTTAAATATGAGATGTGGGGTGAAAAAGACGTCAGATCTCATATTTACACTAAAATGCAATAAAAATAAATAAATAAAAAAATAAAAAAATTTGTCATTTAAATTTTTATTTTTTTTTAAATGGCCCTTTAAGAGCTATGGGCGGAAGTGACGTTTTGACGTAGTTTCCGCCCTGCAGTGGTATGGAGACGGGTGGGGGCCATCTTCCCCTCACTCGTCTCCATACCCAGCAAGGATCAACATCCGATCGCCTCCGCCACTGCCGACGGCTCCAGTAAGCGGCGGAGGTCACCGGAGCGCGGCAGGAGGGGCCTCTCCCACCGCCGATAAAAGTGATCTCGCGGCGAATCCTTCGCAGAGACCACTATTATCGGAAACCGGACCGCCGGCTGAAAAAGAGGATACCCCGGGGTTATGGCAGCTAGCCACTGCCATAACAACGATATTCCTCTATAAACTTATGACGTATATCGGCGTGCGGTGGTCCGGAAGTGGATAAATACCACCAAAAGAAAGCTCTATTTGTGGGTAAAAAAGAAAAATGATAAAAATGTCATCTGTGTACAGTGTTGTGTGACCGCGCAATTGTCATTCAAAGTGTGACAGCGCTGAAAGCTGAAAATTGGCCTGGGCAGGAAGGGGTTGAAAGTGCCCGGTATCGACTTTATATTGACAGCCGCAGTGGTGCCTGTGATTCAGATGCAAAGCGGGAACCTGCCCAGGAATCGCGCTGGTTTCCCCGCTTGGCACCGGTGTGAACCGAGCCTAATAGCGGCAAAACACACTAATGCCGCGAACACACGGTCAGACTTAGATTTTTTTTTTTTTTTATGTGATCAATGTACGATTCAATCAAACTGATTGAATTAGAAAACAATTGAATAGCCATAACTTCCCTTCCGATCAATAGACTCAATTTAGACCGGATTGGATCGGCCAGGGTGGAAAACGTACCGATGGTTTTTGCACCGATCGGCAATCAGACGCTTTCTTCGTTCATCCGATCGGATTTCAGTCGATGAGATTTTGAGATTGCGTGGTGGAAACAGCGACGTGATCAATGACTTATATAAACAAAGAGGAAAAGTATCCAATAGAGAGATTCTTCAATAAGGAACATGGGGTATATATCTATAAAAAATTAATACATTTTATTGAAAAAATAATCTACATAAAACATTAAACATAAGCGATCATCCGCATTTGTCCTATGTCAATTTTTTAAATCTTTTTTCTTTTTTTCTTTTCATGATGGTATTGCCCACGGGGGGCGCTTATTGGTTTTTGTCATGTATGTCCTTTTGTTTGTTTTTGTCCTTTTTGTCGAAAATCAATAAAACTGTCAGTTTAAAATAAATAAATAAATAAATAAATAAATAAATAAATAAAACATAAGTGATCAATAACTTATGACTGCAACTTCCAATATCAATCAAACTCCACTTTCCGACATGTGGGCATATCAATCGAATGGATTGTAGACTACAGATTGATTATTCCTATCAGAAGAGATTGATTGGAAGAGAAACCGATCATTTACTGACGCGCGTACGGCCGCCATTACACTGATCGGCAAATCACACGCTAATGTCAATGTGAAAAGCGATCGCTGCAAATTGATTTAAACTAATTACAGTAAACATACAGAGAATAACTGACTGTGTCGGTATCCACCCTTATTAATAGGACTCACATCCATCATCACTGACACCCAATACTTTCCAAAGTTACATAATACATAATACATAATACATAGCTGACCTGTGTAATCAGGGCTTTCCTAGCAATTGTACTAAGGAGGCACACTATATTACCAAAAGTATTGGGACGCCTCCCTTTACACACACATGAACTTTAATGGCATCCCAGTCTTAGTCCGTAGGGTTCAATATTGAGTTGGCCCACCCTTTACAGCTATAACAGCTTCAACTCTTCTGGGAAGGCCGTCCACAAGGTTTAGGAGTGTGTCTATGGGGATGTTTGACCATTCTTCCAGAAGAGCATTTGTGGGGTCAGGTACTGATGTTGGACGTTGGATAAGAAGGCCTGGCTCACAGTCTCCACTCTAATTTATCCCAAAGGTGTTCTATCGTGTTGAGGTCAGGACTGTCATGTTCCTCCACCCCAAACTCGCTCATCCATGTCTTTATGGACCTTGCTTTGTGCACTGGTGGGCAGTCATGTTGGAACAGGAAGGGGCCGTCCCCAAACTGTTCCCACAAAGTTGGGAGCATGAAATTGTCCAAAATGTCTTGGTATGATGACGCCTTAAGAGTTCCCTTCACTGGAGCTAAGGGGCCAACCCCTGAAAAACAACCCCCACACCATAATCCCCCCTCCACCAAATGGTTTGGACCAGTGCACAAAGCAAGGTCCATAAAGACATGGAGGAGCGAGTTTGGGGTGGAGGAACTTGACTGTCCTGACTACCTAAAAAGATATAATAAAATATTTACAAAAATGTGAGGGGTGTACTTAGACATGAGCACACTGAAATATTTCGTTTCGGAATTTCGTTTTCGTCCAAAAAATACATTTATTTAGTTACTCCCGAAATTCGTTGTTATTTATTTTGTTTTTCGTTAAAAATTGCATTCGTCCGAAAATCCTAATTAAGGTCGAATCTGTCATTGAAGGCTTATGGTGTCTGTCGAATGTTCAAAGAAGATTTGACGGAGCAGCTAAACTGTGCGACGCCATATAGTTTACCTGCTCCGTCGAATCTTCTTAGAACTTTCAACAGACACCATAAGCCCAAGTACGTGTGTACTTAGTTCTAGCTATTTTACTGCTCCTCCTCTTTGGTTACAATCAGCCAATAACATTCATCATCATCATTTTTATTTATCTTTCCTCCCCTACGTCGAATCTTTCCTCCCCTACGTCGAATCTTTTCTCCCTACGTCGAATCTTTCCTCCCCTACGTCGAATCTTTCCTCCCCTACGTCGAATCTTTCCTCTCTACGTCGAATCTTTTCTCTCTATGTAGAATAATCTTGGACTAATAGAGCTAAGGTTAGGCACATTCGACCACAGGTTTGATGGACACAGATTGTTATTATCATCATCATGTCGAATCTCCTATCTATATCGAACTGTTGTAGCAACGAAAACGAAAATAAAGCATTTGTTTATATCGGATCTTTCGTTTTTCGGACTCTGCACTTTCGTTATCGTTTGTTAAAACGATAACGAAAATACCTGAAATTCGGACGAAAATGCATTCGGACGAAAACGAATGCACATGTCCTCACTTTTGTGAGATACTGTATATAAAGCACTGCAAACTGTGGGCGCTATATAAACCTTGTAGAATAAGAACTATATACTGTATATATGAAACATTTCTTTAGCATTGGATTGAGAAGGAAGGGTCATAAAGGCCTCTGTGGTTTTTATTGCCATCTCAGCCAAGGAGGTTCACCTAATTTATCACGGAGACGGGACAACGGAGACAGAAAGTCATGGGAAATCCAACATTTTACAGGAGGAACAGGAAGTGAGGGGTGAAATCTTCCAATGGGGACACTCGTCCATGATGACATTTATCTAAGAAGGGAGTTTCCATAAACTTCAGAGAGATTTCCTCTCAATTCCTGTTTTTTTCGGGGAAGGAACTGAAGTGAAATTTCTGCAACAGGACACAAATGTCATGCATTGCAAAAATAGCTAAAAATTCGTGGAATAGGGAAGGCAGACGTGGTACTGGCGATGTTAACGATCTCACATGATTTCTTTTTTAGCCCAGTTTACCATACCTTACTTACAAATCACAATGGGATGGAGCAATAGGCGAAAAAAAGTCTTATTGGAAAGTTAAGATTAGGCCTTTTTTGACACTTTTTAATTTAAAAACAAAAAGTAAAAATCAGTATTCTTTGCTAGAAAATAATGTAGAACCCCCAAATATTATATATATATATATATATATATATATATATATATATATATATATATATATACACAGTTGTGCTCAAACGTTTACACACCCTGGCAAAACTTATGATTTCTTGCCCATTTTTCAGAGAATATGAATGATAACACAAAAACTGTTCTTTCACTCATGGTTGGTGTTTGGCTGAGGCCATTTATTATCAATCAACTTGTCTTTACCCTTTTTAAATCATAATGGCAAAAGAAACTACCCAAATGACCCTGATCAAAAGTTTACATACCCTGGTGATTTTGGCCTGATAACATGCACACAAGTTGACACAAAGGTGTTTGAATGGCTATTATGGCATCCTCACCTGTGATCTGTTTGCTTGTAATTAGTGTGTGTGTATAAAAGGTCAATCAGTTTCTGGACTCCTGACAGACCCTTGCATCTTTCATCCAGTGCTGCACTGACGTTTCTGGATTCTGAGTCACAGGGAAAGCAAAAGGATTGTCAAAGGATCTTCGGAAGATATAAAAGATATCCAAGGAATTGAGAATGCCAATTAGCAGTGTTCAAACTCTAATCAAGAAGTGGAACATGAGGGGTTCTGATAAAACCAAACCACGGTCAGGTAGACCAACTAAAATTTCAGCCACAACTGCCAGGAAAATTGTTCGGGATGCAAAGAAAAACCCACAAATAACTTCAGGTGAAATACAGGACTCTCTTAAAACATGTGGTGTGGCTGTTACAAGATGCACAATAAGGAGGCACTTGAAGAAAGATGGGCTGTATGGTCGAGTCGCCAGAAGAAAGCCATTAGTACACAAATGCCACAAAGTATCCCACTTACAATACGCCAAGCGGCACAGAGACAAGCCTCAAACCTTCTGGCACAAAGTCATTTGGAGTGATGAGACCAAAATAGAGCTTTTTGGCCACAACCATAAACGCTACATTTGAAGAAGAGTCAACAAGGCCTATGATGAGAGGTACACCATCCCTACTGTGAAACACGGAGGTGGATCGCTGATGTTTTGGGGATGTGTGAGCTACAAAGGCACAGGAAAGTGGGTCAAAACTGTTGGCAAGATGAATGCAGAATGTTATCAAAAAATACTGGAGGAACATTTGCATTCATCAGCCAGGAAGCTGCGTATGGGGCGTACTTGGACATTCCAACATGACAATGATCCAAAACACAAGGCCAAGTCGACCTGTCATTGGATACAGCAAAACAAAGTGGAGGTTCTGGAGTGGCCATCTCAGTCTCCTGACCTCAATATCGTTGAGCCACTCTGGGAAGATCTCAAATGTGCCGTTCATGCAAGACAGCCCAAAAATTTACAGGAACTGGAGGCTTTATGCCAAGAGGAATGGGCAGCTTTACCATCTGAGAAGATAAAGAGCCTCATCCACAAATACCACAAAAGACTTCAAGCTGTCATTGATATTAAAGGGGGCAATACACAATATTAAGAACTGGGGTATGCAAACTTTTGATCAGGGTCATTTGGGTAGTTTCTGTTGTCATTATGATTTAGAAAGAGTAAACACAGTTGATTGATAATAAATGGCTTCACCCAAACACCAACCATGAGTGAAAGAAAAGTTTTTGTGTTATCATTCATATTCTCTGAAAAATGGCCAAGAAATCATAAATTCTGCCAGGATATGTAAACTTATGAGCACAACTGTATATATATATATATATATATATATATATATATATATATATATATATATATATATATGTATATATATATATTTATATTTATATTTATTTTATATATATATATATATATATATATATATATATATATATATATAAGCAGAGGCTTTAGAGAATAAATTGGTGGGTTTTGCAATTCTATTATGTCACAGGGTATTTGCACAGCGGTTTTTGGAACGCAAAGTTTTTTTTGAAAAAATACATTTTAATGAATTCTGTTGCACACAAGCACCATGTAATATCAAATTCTTTGGTAAAATATAAAAGGTGGCGTCACGCCGAGTAAATAGATACCTAACATGTCATGCCTTAAAATTGCACACACTTGTAGAATGGCGCCAAACTACAGTATTTAAAAATTGCCATAGGTGACAGTTTTTTTTGAAGTGTCACCTATGGAAATTTTTAAATACAGTAATTTGGCGCCTTTTTTTTTTTTTCCGAAAATTCTGACGGACCTAGAAATGGAACCTGTTCTAAATATTTCCGACGGAACCAATTCCTATCGGGAAAATCGATCGTCTGTAGGCTGTTCCGACGGACCAAAAACGGCGCATGCTCTGAAGCAAGTACGAGACGGAAGCTATTGGCTACTGGCTACTGAACTTCCCTTTTCTAGTCCCGTCGTACGTGTTGTACGTCACCGCGTTCTGGACGGTCGGACTTTGGGTTGACCGTGTGTAGGGAAGACCACTTTAATGGAATTCTGTCGGAGAAACCTTCAGAGTTTATTCCGACGGCAAAACCGGTCGTGTGTACGCGGCATTAAAGTGGTTAAGCTGTCTCAATGGCCCTCTGTCTCTTCATGTATTCCCAGGCAGACTTGACGTTGTGATCAGGGCTCTGTAGGGGGCCAAACCATCACTTCCAGGACTCTGACCAGATCCAAACCTCCATGCGCAGAATTTCAGCGCCAAAAACCCCCAAAGGAACCTCCACCAAACAGCCTTCTGTTACAGCCATATATTTCAAATTTGGATCTATGCTTATAGTCCCAAAGGACATCTTCTCCCTGCGTAGGCAAGTCAGCATGACGTTTCTTTGATCCCCTGTGTTTTTGGCCCTCAGCGTTGCCTCTTTCTTTGTGCTTCTCCTGAAGAGCTTGGATAGCATATGTGGAAACATCAATTGTTTTTGAAACGCCTGCTTTTGAGACACCTAGTTGATGAAGTAAGACCATCCTGTGGCTAGTTGCTGTGCTCAGCCCTACCGCTGTGTAAGATTAATTACATTGCACCGTCTTCGGTGACCGCAGCTTGTTAGTAGATCGTGGCTTTTTTTCTCATCCATTTTCATTCCTCTTAGAATGCTGATTCTGTTTGATTTAAAGTGGAAGTAGACCCTCCTATGGTTTTCAGCCAAGGAAGCTGCCATCTCTGCCTCTTTGTCTAATCTACAACTGCCATGATGCTGCACATGTGATCAGTTATGACACCAACCATTGGATGGTTTGACAGTTTGGTTGAGAGCACAACCAATGGGAGTGTTACATTTCCGGCACGTGCCCGCAATGAAAATGTTTTACGGACGGGTTTACTTCCGCTTTAATGGTTGTATGCTAACCTACACAATTTTTTTGTTGACCCTTTGTTATTAGGGTCAACATTTGTTATTATTATTTTTATAATTATTACACAGGATTTATTTAGAGCGAACAGTTTGCGCAACACTTTACAATATAAAGAGAGATATTGTGGTGTCTCTATAGAAAACCCATAATGTTCTCTCAATCAATTGTCAAGGGTCCACCACGACTTAAATGTGTTTGTTTTTTTTTTTTTGTTTGTAAAATTAACATTTGCTATAATTGGTAAAAATTATAAATACAGAAGGAATAGGAGGGTCCTGCTCATTGACCTTACAATCTGAAGTAAAGGGGTGGTGGTACAAAAGGTAATAGCTGTGGTGGATGATCTGATGGCGGTGGCCAAAGTACAGTTTTTTAGGGGAAGGTAGGGTGGGAGCTAACCGGACACATTGGGGTAGGTGAGTTCCAGAGGATGGGAAGAGCTTCATGAGAAGTTCTGGAGGCGAGCATGGGAGGAGATATCAAGGGAGCCAGAGAGCAAGATGTTTTGGGAAGAGCAAAGAGGACTATTTGGGTGATATCTGCAGATGAGGTTGGTGATATAACAGGGAGCAATGTTGCGGTTAGTATTTTGAATTTCATACGCTGGGCTTAGGCGCAGTGATGGAGAACCTTGGTGCCCCTCCAGATGTTTTGGAACTACATTTCCCATTGATGCTCATGCACTCTGCAGTGTAGGTGAGCATCATGGGAAATGTAGTTCCAAAACATCTGGGGGTGCCAAGGTTCACCATCACTGGTCTAGCAGAAGCCAGTGATGAGGCAGAGAGGGGCCACAGAATGGTTAGTAAGTTCTAGCAGTCCAGCAGGATTCATGATAGATTAAAGGGGGATAACCTGTGTAAAGGTAGGCCAGTAGGACTACCTAATAATAGAAATATAAAAAAATATAAATCTTTTTTTTCCCTGCTCCTATTCATACAGTTCCTCCTGTGATATTAAAGTACAGGTCCACCCTAAAACTAAAATCTCTGCATCTACAGACATCAACGATCTAACCCTTCTTTTGTCCGAAGGGCATTGGCCAGGAACTTGTCTTGCATAGAAACGGCAAGGAATTGTCGGCCAACAAACAGGAACGTAGTGACATACTATGTGGTTTTTCAGCTCTTTAGCGCCACCCTTTGGGCTCCTTTTGCTAATTTCGTGTTAGTAGAAGTTTGGTGAATGTTGATTCGCGCTTTTCATTTCACGCTTTTCAGTTCGTTTCTAAGCGGTCGTTCGTCAATCAGCCATGTTGCGGAATCGGAGGAGATAACGTGTTATTTATTATTGGCCTTGGAGTTATTGCTTTGACCCAAGTCAGGAACAGGAGGAGGAGGATTTCTTGGACCAAAAATTGGTTGCTTTATTAATGGTGACCAATTATGTCATATGCCTTTGCTGCGGGAGCTCCAGGAGAATAATCCGGATGATTTTCAGAATTATCTCCGGATGACGGACCCCTCTGCTTTCACCAACTCTTGGCATTGGTGACCCCCCTATATTAAGAAGCAGGACACATGCATGAGGCTTTTATTTTATTTTTTGGTTGAATAATAATGATTTGATTTGTTATATTTTCTATATTTTTGGATGCATAGAATGCACTTTTTGGTTAAGTTCTACTGGCAGATAGCATGTCTAATTGTATTTGTTTTCTTTTGTAGTGCACAATAAAAAAATTATGGAGAATACTTGGCGATGTGTTTTACTTCAAATGACAGTTTGGGAGTTGGCAGTTACATTTAAAAAAATACAATGTAAAATTAAGAAGGGACAGCAACATAGTTGTATCTTTGATCTTAAAAAAACGACAAGATAGTGGTGTTGTGGTAAAAAAAAAAAATAACAAGCAATAATAATATTATTCTTGATATCACTAGTAAAAAAACATTTCCCCCTTCTTCCTGCTCTGATCAGATAATACCATATGAGGTTTCAAATTGAAAACAAAACTAGAAAGGAATGCTTTTGTGGTGTCTCTATAGAAAACCCATAATGTTCTCTCAATCAATTGTCAAGGGTTCACCACGACTAAAATGTGTTTTTTTTTTTGTTTGTAAAATTAACTGTGACAGACCTAGCCGGGAGAGAGGCTTTTGGAGGGGACTGCATGCTAGCCTCTTGGCGATCGATTGTGGGCCCTGGCATTTGGGGGAACGGTGCTCTTTGTGAGCTGTATGCCTGGGAACCCTTGAGGTGGTATTACTGTGGATTCGGATCCTGGTCCCCCAGGACACACAGACTCTGGGGACCCTGGATTTGCCATATTGGAATAGTGACTGATTCATACCCTTGGGACTCCTACTGTTAAATGCTAATGTCATCAATTCCAGTTACCTGTCTGTTGTCTGCTCAAATGTGTATTGTAAATAAGTCTCTAGTATGGGATCCAAGATTAATTAGATCCCCATTGTTGTTTGTGTTTAACCACTAAGCCACCGCCCACCGTCATATGACGGCTGGACGAGGCTTCTGTTGTTCTGGGCGGGCGTCATATGACGTCCTCGCCCTCCCGAGCCTCAGCGCGCGCGTGCCCGCTGCGTCGTTCGGGACCCGGTGCGCGTGCCCGGCGGCCGCGATGTCCGCCGGGCACCCGCGATTGCCGGGTAACAGACCAGGACTGTGGATCTGTGCATGTAAACACAGATCCACGTCCTGTCAGAGAGGAGAGGAGACCGATGGTGTGTCCCTTGTACATAGGGACACCGATCGGTCACCTCCTCCAGTCAGTCCCCTCCCCCCACAGTTAGAATCACCTCCTTAGGTCATACATTAACCCCTCGATCGCCCCCTAGTGTTAACCCCTTCCCTGCCAGTCACATTTACACAGTAATCAATGCAATTTTATAGCATTGATCGCTAGGGATGAGCCGAACACCCCCCGGTTCGGTTCGCACCAGAACCCGCGAACGGACCGAAAGTTCGCACGAACGTTAGAACCCCATTGACGTCTATGGGACTCGAACGTTCGAAATCAAAAGTGCTCATTTTAAAGGCTAATTTGCATGGTATTGTCCTAAAAAGGGTTTGGGGACCCGGGTCCTACCCCAGGGGACATGTATCAATGCAAAAAAAACTTTTAAAAACGGCCGTTTTTTCGGGAGCAGTGATTTTAATGATGCTTAAAGTAAAAAAAAAAAAAAGTGAAATATTCCTTTAAATATCGTACCTGGGGGGTGTCTATAGTATGCCTGTAAAGTGACGCGTGTTTCCCATGTTTAGAACAGTCCCTGCACCAAATGTCATTTTTAAAGGAAAAAATCTCATTTAAAACTGCTTGCGGGTTTAATGTCATGTCGGGTCATGGCAATATGGATGAAAATCAGTGAGACAAACGGTGGATCAAGGAGGGTTGCCATTACCAGGCCCTTTGGGTCTTGTATGGATATTAAGGGGAACCCCACACCCAAATTAAAATAAGGAAAGGTGTGGGGCCACCAGGCCCTATATACTCTGAACAGCAGTATACAGGCGGTGCAAACAAGACAGGGACTGTAGGTTTGTTGTTAAGTAGAATCTGTTTGTAATTTTGAACATTTTTAATGTGTTTAGCTCCAGCCAAAAAATCTTTTCTAAGCTTTTTGGAAAACATAGGGAAGGGTTATCACCCCTGTGACATTTGTTTTGCGTCTTTCCTCCTCTTCAGAAGATTTCACCTCACTTTTTTGTCCCAATGAAAAATGTTTTTTGAAAATTTGGGTTTTTTTGTGGAACAAGGATTGGAAAGCATCAGTGGAAAGGAGAAATTGTTTTCCCATATTAACTCTTACAGGAGAGAATTTCCCTTCCTTAGGGGTAGATTTCATCTCACTTCCTGTTGTCTCCTACCGTTTGCAAGTAGGAGTCGTTTGTAAGTTAGATGTTTGAAGGTAGGGTCCTGCCCTATATACTCAGCAGAAATTTGGGCCTTAGGTGTTGCTGTGGCCAAAACACTGTAAGCCCTCACAGGGCCCTGCTGTGAAATATTAGATCAAGAATTGTAATTACATGCCCCTGTTGAACAGGAGCTGAAAAATTAGGCCTTAGGCACTGGTGCTGGTGCCACAACACTGCAACCCCTCACAGACACTCTAGTTGGAACGCAGGAACGAGCCCTGCTGCAAAGTATTGCATCAAAAATTGTAATTACACGCCCCTGTTAGACAGGGGCAGAAAAATTGGGCCTTAGGCACTGGTGCTGGTGCCACAACACTGCAACCCCTCACAGACACTCTAGTTGGAACGCAGGAACGAGCACTGCTGCAAAGTATTGCATCAAAAATTGTAATTACACGCCCCTGTTAGACAGGGGCAGAAAAATTGGGCCTTAGGCACTGGTGCTGGTGCCACAACACTGCAACCCCTCACAGACACTCTAGTTGGAACGCAGGAACGAGCACTGCTGCAAAGTATTGCATCAAAAATTGTAATTACACGCCCCTGTTAGACAGGGGCAGAAAAATTGGGCCTTAGGCACTGGTGCTGGTGCCACAACACTGCAACCCCTCACAGACACTCTAGTTGGAACGCAGGAACGAGCCCTGCTGCAAAGTATTGCATCAAAAATTGTAATTACACGCCCCTGTTAGACAGGGGCAGAAAAATTGGGTCTTAGGCACTGGTGCTGGTGCCACAACACTGCAACCCCTCACAGACACTCTAGTTGAAACGCAGGAACAAGCCCTGCTGCAAAGTATTGCATCAAAAATTGTAATTACACGCCCCTGTTAAACAGGGGCTGAAAAATTGTGCCTTAGGCACTGGTGGTGGCGCCCAGAACCAAAAATGTTCTTACAAGCTATCAGCGTGATGATTGAGGAGGAAGAGGATAATTACTCAGGGATAGTCACTCAGCATCAGCATAGGCAGTCTTTGAAGGGATCTGAGATTTCAAAAAAAATTATTCGGTTACATCTGCATCAGGTGCTTGGTAGCTGGTGGTGATCCAAGACTGATTCATTTTTATGAAGGTCAGCCGATCGACCGAGTCGGTGGACAGACGCACCCTGTGATCGGTTACCACGCCTCCAGCAGCACTGAATGTGCGTTCCGAAAGAACGCTCGATGCAGGACAGGCCAGTAGCTCAATTGCATACTGTGCAAGCTCTGGCCAGTGATCCATCCTCAAGACCCAGTAACCCAGAGGATTTTCGGTGGGAAAGGTGTCCAAGTCTGATCTTGCCCCTAGGTATTCCTGCACCATGTAAAACAGACGCTGGCGATGGTTGCTGGAACCGATCATACCTTGGGGCTGCGGACCAAAAAATTGTCTGAACGCATCGGTCAGACGGCCACCTTCTCCACCGCTCCTTCTTTGACTGACCGAAGCCTCAGCAACACGTTGTCCAGAAACAGGAGTTTGTAACCTCCCAGTCTCTGGGAACGCGTTGCACAGACCTTTCTGCAAGGCCTCCCGAAGATGTTTCATCCTCTGCTCCCTCTGCGATGGCAAGATAAGGTCCGCAACCTTACCCTTGTAACGTGGATCAAGGAGGGTTGCCAGCCAGTATTGGTCCTTCTCCTTGATACCACGAATACGAGGATCCTTACGCAGGCTTTGCAGGATCAGGGAGGCCATGCAGCGTAGGTTTGCTGAGGCATTCGGTCCGGAGTCCTCTGGGTCACTAAGGACAACAACGTCCGCAGCCACCTCCTCCCAGCCACGTACAAGTCCATGTGTTCCTTGGGACTGATCCCTTAAAGACTGCTGATGCTGAGTGCCAGGCTCCACCTCCATACTGACACAATCTTCCTCCTCCTCCTCCTCCTCCTCCTCGTCCTCTTCCTGTGTGATCGGCGGGCACGCAGGAACACTGTCTGGATAAAGGGGGCCTTGAGAGCTAAGGAAGTCCTCCTCTTCCTGCCTCTGTTCTGCCTCAAGTGCCCTGTCCATTATTCCACGCAGCGTGTGCTCCAACAGGTGGACAAGGGGGACAGTGTCACTGATGCATGCACTGTCAGTGCTCACCATCCTCGTGGCCTCCTCGAATGGTGACAGGACAGTGCATGCATCCCTGATCATGGCCCACTGGCGTGGGGAAAAAAAACCAAGGTCCCCTGACCCTGTCCTGGTGCCATAGTCGCACAGGTACTCATTGATGGCCCTCTGCTGCGTGTGCAGCCGCTGCAGCATGGCCAACGTCGAGTTCCACCTGGTGGGCATGTCACAGATTAGGCGGTTCTTGGGCAGGTTAAACTCCTTTTGGAGGTCCGTCAGCCGAGCACTGGCATTATATGACCGGCGGAAATGCACAGAGACTTTCCTGGCCTGCCTCAGGACATCCTGTAAGCCCGGGTACCTGCCCAAGAACCGCTGCACCACCAAGTTAAGGACGTGAGCCAAACAGGGCACATGGGTCAGTTGTCCCTGTCGGAGGGCAGAGAGGAGGTTGGTGCCATTGTCGCAAACCACCATTCCTGCCTTAAGTTGGCGTGGCGTCAACCACCTCTGAACCTGCCCCTGCAGAGCTGACAGAACCTCTGCCCCAGTGTGGCTCCTGTCCCCCAAGCACACCAGCTCAAGCACCGCATGGCATCTTTTGGCCTGCGTACTTGCGTAGCCCCTTGAACGCCTACGGAGCACCGCTGGTTCCGAGGAAGAGGCCATGGAGGAAGAAGAAGAGGAGGGGGTGGAGGAGAGAGGTGTGTCACAATCAGCATTTTGGAGGCGTGGTGGCGGAACAACCTCCAACACTACTGCACCTTGTCCTGCATCCTTCCCAGCTGCCAGCAGAGTCACCCAATGCGCCGTGAAACTTAAGTAACGTCCCTGTCCATGCCTGCTGGACCATGAGTCAGCGGTAATATGCACCTTACCGCTGACCGCCCTGTCCAGCGAGGCATGGACATTGCCTTCCACATGCCGGTAGAGAGCCGGAATCGCCTTCCGTGAGAAAAAGTGGCGTTTGGGTACCTGCCACTGAGGAACCGCACATTCCACAAACTCACGGAAGGGGGCAGAGTCTACCAACTGAAAAGGCAGCAGTTGAAGTGCTAGCAATTTTGCCAAGCTAGCATTCAACCGCTGGGCATGTGGATGGCTGGGAGCAAACTTCTTTCGGCGGTGCAGCAGCTGGGGCAGGGAAATTTGCCTGGTACAATCTGACGTCGGTGTACCAAAAGCAGATTGCCCACAAGTACTTGGCTGTGACACACCTAATTCTACACCTTCATTCCTCTCACTGCAGGTCTCAGAGAGGACTGAAGGTCTAGTGGGGTTGGAAATCTCAGCTGATGAGGAGCAAGGAGAGATCGTCTTTGTTCTTTGGTGTGGGTCTTTCAGATACGCTTGCCAACGAACTGCATGGCAGGTCAACATATGTCTGGTCAAGCATGTGGTACCCAAGCGGGAGATGTTTTGGCCACGCGAGATACGCTTGAGACATATGTTGCAAATAGCAGCGGTGCGATCTGATGCACTCGTCTCAAAAAAGGCCCACACCAAAGAACTTTTTGAATAACGCGCAGAGACTGCAGCGCCCTGCACATGTGGAGCTTTGGGGTGTGATGCAGTCAATGTGCTGCCCTTAGGCTGGCCCCTGGAGGGCATCCTGCCTAGTTGGTGATGTGCCACCTCCTCCTCCTCCTCCTCCTCCTCCTCTCTCCTATCAGGCACCCACGTTGAGTCAGTGACCTCATCATCCCCTCCCTCCTCATCACTGAAGCAAACCTGGCAGTATGCTGCAGCAGGGGGAGCATGACTGCCAGATTGCTGTCCTTCTTGGGCACCCCCTCTGTCCGTGCTCATGTTACTGCCTTCATTGAGCTCAGTATCATCATCAGAGCCTTCCAAACGCTGGGCATCCTCCTGGAGCATGTACCCAACACTGTGGTCAAACAGTTCGAGGGAATCCTCATGAGGACATGGTGGAGCTAGGGAAGGAGTCACTGATGACATTGAGCCGAGGGAAGAGGCCGCTGCTTTGCCAGACAAAGCACCCTGGGCATGGGTGAGAGAGGATGAGGAGGATGAGGACGGCTTGGTCATCCACTCGACCAAGTCTTCCGCATGTTGCGGCTCAACACGGCCAGCTGCCGAAAAAAAGGCCAAGCGTGTCCCATGGCCACGTGCTGATGAGGATGCACCGTCTCCACGACCAGCACTAGACACAGAGCCTGCTTGCCCTCTCTTATTGGCTTGTGACTGTCTGCCTCTCCTTCTTGGCCTTCCAGACATACTAATGGCCTGTAGCTGCACTAAGCTGGGATAGAACACCTGTAATTTTCTTCAGGTAGCTTTATATACTGTAACCAGACAAGCCTGCCTGTCAGTAGGAAGATAACAGGAACGGATCTAGCTGAACACTGTGAGCAGGACACACTGTACTAAATGTAAATAGTCTAGCTGCCTGACCGTGGTACTAATAGGATCAAAAAGAACACCTGTAATTTTCTTCAGGTAGCTTTATATACTGTAACCAGACAAGCCTGCCTGTCAGTAGGAAGATAACAGGAACGGATCTAGCTGAACACTGTGAGCAGGACGTACTGCACTAAATGTATATAGCAGGAACGGATCTAGCTGAACACTGTGAGCAGGACGCACTGCACTGAATGTAAATAGCAGGAACGGATCTAGCTGAACACTGTGAGCAGGACGCACTGCACTAAATGTAAATACCAGGAACGGATCTAGCTGAACACTGTGAGCAGGACGCACTGCACTGAATGTAAATAGCAGGAACGGATCTAGCTGAACACTGTGAGCAGGACGCACTGCACTGAATGTAAATAGCAGGAACGGATCTAGCTGAACACTGTGAGCAGGACGCACTGCACTGAATGTAAATAGCAGGAATGGATGTAGCTGAACACTGTGAGCAGGACGCACTGCACTAAATGTAAATACCAGGAACGGATCTAGCTGAACACTGTGAGCAGGACGCACTGCACTGAATGTAAATAGCAGGAACGGATCTAGCTGAACACTGTGAGCAGGACGCACTGCACTGAATGTAAATAGCAGGAACGGATCTAGCTGAACACTGTGAGCAGGACGCACTGCACTGAATGTAAATAGCAGGAATGGATGTAGCTGAACACTGTGAGCAGGACGCACTGCACTAAATGTAAATACCAGGAACGGATCTAGCTGAACACTGTGAGCAGGACGCACTGCACTGAATGTAAATAGCAGGAACGGATCTAGCTGAACACTGTGAGCAGGACGCACTGCACTGAATGTAAATAGCAGGAACGGATCTAGCTGAACACTGTGAGCAGGACGCACTGCACTGAATGTAAATAGCAGGAACGGATCTAGCTGAACACTGTGAGCAGGACGCACTGCACTGAATGTAAATAGCAGGAACGGATCTAGCTGAACACTGTGAGCAGGACGCACTGCACTGAATGTAAATACCAGGAACGGATCTAGCTGAACACTGTGAGCAGGACGCACTGCACTGAATGTAAATAGCAGGAACGGATCTAGCTGAACACTGTGAGCAGGACGCACTGCACTGAATGTAAATAGCAGGAACGGATGTAGCTGAACACTGTGAGCAGGACGCACTGCACTAAATGTAAATACCAGGAACGGATCTAGCTGAACACTGTGAGCAGGACGCACTGCACTGAATGTAAATAGCAGGAACGGATCTAGCTGAACACTGTGAGCAGGACGCACTGCACTGAATGTAAATAGCAGGAACGGATCTAGCTGAACACTGTGAGCAGGACGCACTGCACTGAATGTAAATAGCAGGAACGGATCTAGCTGAACACTGTGAGCAGGACGCACTGCACTGAATGTAAATAGCAGGAACGGATCTAGCTGAACACTGTGAGCAGGACGCACTGCACTGAATGTAAATAGCAGGAACGGATCTAGCTGAACACTGTGAGCAGGACGCACTGCACTGAATGTAAATACCAGGAACGGATCTAGCTGAACACTGTGAGCAGGACGCACTGCACTGAATGTAAATAGCAGGAACGGATCTAGCTGAACACTGTGAGCAGGACACACTGCACTAAATGTAAATAGTCTAGATAGAAGATAACAGGAACGGATCTAGCTAAACTGAATACAGTGTATATATATATATGCAACACCTGGGATGCATATATATACACAATACACTGTAAGTGCAGCTAACTGACTGACTGTTCTACCTAATCTATCTAACTCAAATCAAATGACACTGTCTCTCTCTCTCTCTCTCTATCTATGAACGCCGGAACACACACTACACAGGGCCGCCGTGCAGGCGGCCTTATATAGTGTGGGGCGTGTACTAAATCCCCTGAGCCATAATTGGCCAAAGCCTCCTTGGCTTTGGCCAATTACGGCTCTCTGTTCAGGCGGCGCTGTGATTGGCCAAGCATGCGGGTCATAGTGCATGCTTGGCCAATCATCAGCAAGCAATGCACTGCGATGCCGCAGTGAATTATGGGCCGTGACGCGCCACACGAATTTGGCGCGAACGGCCCATATCGTTCGCAATTCGGCGAACGACCGAACAGCCGATGTTCGAGTCGAACATGGGTTCGACTCGAACACGAAGCTCATCCCTATTGATCGCTGTATAAATGTGAATGGTCCCAAAAATGTGTCAAAAGTGTCCGATGTGTCCGCCGCAATATCGCAGTCACAATAAAAATCGCAGATCGCCGCCATTACTAGTAAAAAATAAATAAATAATAAAAATGCTATAAATCTATCCCCTATTTTGTAGACGCTATAACTTTTGCGCAAACCAATTCATATACGCTTATCACGATTTTTTTTTACCAAAAATATGTAGAAGAATACATATTGGCCTAAACTAAGTAAAAAATTTGTTAAAAAAAAAAAAAAAATTGGATATTTATTATAGCAAAAAGTAAAAAATATTGTGTTTTTTCAAAATTGTCCCTCTTCTTTTGTTTATAGCGCAAAAAGTAAAAACCGCAGGGGTGATCAAATACCACCAAAAGAAAGCTCTATTTGTGGGGAAAAAATGATAAAAATTTCATTAGGGTGCAGTGTAACATGACCGCGCAATTGTCATTCAAAGTGCGGCAGCGCTGAAAACTGAAAAATGGCTTGGGCAGGAAGGGGGTGAAAGTGCCCTGTATTGAGGTGGTTAATTAACTCTGCTATTGTGATAATGTTGATTGGATTTTCTGAACTACAAGATGGCCAGTCTGGCCTAAAGGTCATGTCTGAGTCATCTAGGCTGTCTAAAGGGATTAGGTAATTAGCTCATGTTAATTAGGTTAATTAGGTTACAGCTGTATTGTTAGAGTAATATGAGCAGGTCTGCACCTCCTCTTTTATTGTATAAATAAGACTGTATTCCTGTCAATAAAGAGAGATTCCTGGTTGAACTTACATACAGCCTGCCTGGTGTTTGTTCTGAGCTATCACAACTGGGTTAGAACGGCACATAGCTGTAGTTCTAGTCCCGGAGCATCGGATGACCGAACCATCAGATGTTGCGATCTGCAATCTGATTCTATAGCTGCAGAGGAGTGTCGGGAGAGTGGAACCGAGCGAGCAAGGGGCTCATTACATTAACATTTGCTAAATAATTGGTAAAAATTATAAAATATGATTAAAAAAATTCTGGAACTATCACATTCAGCAGATCACGGTGAGTTAAATCATTTTGGACAAGGTCAAAAATGTTCCTCTAGATTTTATGGAGCCCACATAAGTGCAGATGGCTCTCGATCTCATGGCCCTAAATTGCCAATAAAACTGAATTATTTCCCTCCATCCATGACTGATCACTGCTCTGCTGTCACATTCACAAAGTCTTTAGAAAGTGTTTCTGGAAAATCAAATCAAGGATGCTTTAGATATAACAGACACCTTCCAAATAGAGATGTCCCTAGGGGTCTCCAAACTTTCTAAACAAAGGGCCAGTTTACTGTCCCTCCAGGCTTTAGGGGGGGACCGGACTGTGGCCAGCGGGAGTAGAAAAAGCCCCATCATTGGTTTTGATGGGAGGACTAGTGCCCCATTGTCAATATCATTGGTGTCAGTTGGTGGAATAGTGCCCCAAGGGCCAGATAAAAGGCAAGCAAAGGAACCACACGCGACCCCCTGGGGCCCGCAGTTTGGAGACCACTGCCCTGGAAGAATGGGTAACAACAATTCCCTGGGTGAAGCCCCCAGCCTGCTTTCCTCTATTTTCTATATAAACCCATCGAATCTCTTTTTATTCCCTTCAGCTCAATAAATTGTTTTATTCCTTCTCTCTCTTTCTATATTAGATTTCCCAGAATGCCTCCTTTATGAACATTCTAATACCTAGTTTCACAAATGAGGAAATAAGGTGAAAAAAACAGAGAAGTGGACAAACAATGGCTTTATATTAGAAGCACAATGACCTCATATAGTAGATATAATCACTTCATAGAAAACAATCGTTGGCCTCAAAGCGGTCTAAGGGGACACACACCCTGGAGACAGGGGCCATCTTCCTCTGAGCCACTTCATTCCCTGCTCACTTCACGTACAAAAAAACATACCGAGGAATGAGACCAGACTTGTTTTTGGAAGCAGGAGCCACTTCCTGGGTCAGGGGGGGGGGTCTCAAAACTTTCTAAACAAAAGGCCAATGTCCTTCAGACTTTAGAGGGACCGGACTGTGGTCAGTCTCAGGTTTGGTTAGTGGGAGTAAAAAAAAAAACAAAAAAACATAACGTCTATGGTCGATTAGAGAAGCAATAGTGCCCCATCTTTGGTCTCAGTGGGAGGAATAGTGCCCCACTGTTGGCGTCAGTGGGAGGAATTGTGCCCGTTCATTGGTGTCAGTGGGAGGAATAGTGTCCCATCATTGGTGTCAGTGGGAGGAATAGTGTCCCATCATTGGTGTCAGTGGGAGGAATAGTGCCCCATCATTGGTGTCAGTGAGGGGAATAGTGCTCTATCACTAGCATCAGTAGGAGGATTATGCTCCTCTGTTAGTGCAGGTGGGAGGGATGGTGCCCCTTCATTGGTCTCAGCGGGAGGAATGGTGGTCCATATCATTGGTGTCAGTGGGAGGAATAGTGCCCCATTGTTGGCATCAGTAGGAGGAATTGTGCCCCATCGTTGGCATCAGTGGGAGGAATAATGACCCATTGTTGGCATCAGTGGGAGTAACAGTGCCCCATCATTGGTATCAGTGGAAGGAATTGTGCCCTATCTTTGGCATCAGTTGGAGGAATAATGACACATCATTTAGATAAATAAAATACCGCGCCTATCTAATATATAAAAAACAGCTGCCGACACTACAAGACGACTGAAACCATATAAAAAATATAAGAAAAAGTGTAGCGCTAAAGTGGATGAAGTAAATAAGAGGTTTAGAAGCAAGGAGAGGTAAAACTCAAATTTTCAAATGGCCTGTAACCTCAGCTTGGTCAAAAACCAGATAAGTGTGTACACGAACAGTGTGGTAACAACTCTTAAGTACAGACAAAGTGCAGTGCTCTATCTTTTAAAAAAAGTGCACATGTGCATAAAAATATAGTGTAGGTAAATCAACAATTAATAATCTCAAAAGTCCACATTTTGCTGGTGATGAAAATGTAAAGAAACTGTCTCCTTGCTGTACCCAGCCATCCTCACCACGCTTACCTTGTCGTCTTTTTATTTGAATCGATTCTAATTTTAAACCAAGATTTTTATGGATTGTTTTGATGATCGTGATTGATCCAATAAATGCCCATTGAGAAACCAATTTTTCCGGATTTACACTATGTGGAGGTTCCTTGTCGTTGTTTCTTTTATGGTCCATGTATGCTGATGTATGCTGATGAAAACAACGATCGTGCAGACCTTCAGGACAAGCTCCAGGCTCCCCATCCAAGGAGGACGTCTCCGGGTGTATCATCCATTTTTTTACTGTCACCTATCACAAGACAGTACAAGCTCGTTTGACTCACCGCCCACGGCTTGTGAGTCCACCGAAGTTGGTAAGAGTATTCTACCTTACATTTTTCTGAGTCTTTGTGTTGTAAGGATATCTGCCTTTGGTCCCTTCTGAGTTGGAGTCTCAGTATTATAAGGATATCTGCCTTGGGCCCCTTTGTGTCAACTACATCAGGCAACATATGGACTATATCACTAAGTCTTCACTATTTATATGGGATTAACACTTCCTCACTAGTGCTTTGGACAGTTTCTTTACATTTTCATCACCAGCAAAATGTGGACTTTTGAGATTATTAATTGTTGATTTACCTACACTATATTTTTATGCACATGTGCACTTTTTTTAAAAGATAGAGCACTGCACTTTGTCTGTACTTAAGAGTTGTTACCACACCGAATGACACATCATTGGCATCAGTGGGAGGAATAATGACCCATCGTTGGCATCAGTGGGAGGAATAGTGCCGTATCAGTGGGAGGAACAGTGCCCCAGCTTCGGTGTCAGTGGGAAAAGTTCCATATTTTTGATATCAGCAGGTGGAACAGTGCCCCATCATTGGTGTCAGTGGGAGAAATAGTGCCCCAGCATTGGTGTCAGTGGGAGGAATAGTGCCCCGGCATTGGTGTCAGTGGGAGGAATAGTGCCCCAGCATTGGTGTCAGTGGGAGGAATAGTGCCCCATCATTGGCATCAGTGGGAGGAAAAGTGCCCCATCATTGGTATCAGTCGAAGGAATTGTGCACCATCGTTGGCATCAGTGGGAGGAATAGTGCCATATCAGTGGGAGGAACAGTGCCCCAGCATTGGTGTCAGTGGGAGGAATAGTGCCCCATCATTGGTGTCAGTAAGAGGAAAAGTGCCCCAGCATTGGAGTCAGTGGGAGGAATAGTGCCCCATCATTGGTGTCATTGGGAGGAATTGTGCCCCATCATTGGGGTCAGTGGGAGGAATAGTGCACCATCATTGGTGTCAGTGGGAGGAATAGTGTCCCATCACTGGCATCAGTAGTAGGATTAAGCTCCTCTGTTAGTGCAGGTGGAAGGAATAGTGCCCCATTGTTGGTATCAGTGAGAGGACTAATGTACAGTGTATAAGGGCTGGGTAAAGGCGAGCAAACAGCTGTATCTGGCCTGTGGACCGTAGTTTGGAGATCACTGTTCTAAGTCATGAGTGCACAAAGAAGGTACACAGATATATTCAGCATATACTTGGGATTGTCTATACTGCCTGACTGATCGGCAGCACATAATGCACAGTTGGTGGCTTGTTGGCTTGTTATTCTGTTAATATAGATCATATAAATACCACTTTTCAGGCCCTTCAGATAATTGTGGAAGCTGCAAACGACAACTATGATGTTGTGAATGATAAACAATGAGAAAACATCTGGGCGGATTGTCAGACTCGTTCTGCATTGTGCTGTGCCTTCGTGTTTAGGTCTAGCCTAGGCATGTCCTAATAGGCTGTAGAATGATAAGTCACACCCTAGCAAGAGGCAGCGAAAGCTCTCTATATACATGACATCAGATTGTATTTACTTTGCAGAGATCAGAAGTGCTGATTGTGCAGAGGAAAAAAACAAAATGCAGAACTGAGACTAGAAAGACCGACAGAAAATGTGCCAAAGCAAAAGTAAAACTGAAGGGGTATAGCCGATGTTGGTGGGAGATGACCGCCGCCAGATGGGAATAGCCGATTTAGTTAAGAGATGGCCGGGTGGATAGCCAGATGGTGGGGGATAGCCAATATTGGTGGAGGGGATGGGCGATATTGGTGGGAGATAACGGACACTGGAGGGGGATGGCCCATATTGGTGAGAGATGACCAACGCTGGAAGGAGATGACCAACACTGGAGGGGTATAGCCAATATTGGTGGGAGATGACCGACGCTGGAGGGGGATGGCTGATATTGGTGGGAGATGACCGATATTGGTGGGAGATGACCAACGCTGGAGGGGAATGGCCGATATTGGTGGGAGATGACCAAAGCTGGAGGGGGGTGACCAATATTGGCGGGAGATGACCTACGCTGGAGGGGGATGTCCGATATTGGTGGGGGATGACCAACACTGGAGGGGGGTGGCCGATATTGGTGAGAGATATCTGACGCTAGACGGGGATAGCCGATATTGGTGGGAGATGTCCAACGCTGGAGGGGATGGCCGATATTAATGGGAGGTGACTGACGCTGGAAGGGGATGACCAACGCCGGAGGGGGATGGCCGATATTGGTGGAAGATGACCGACGCTGGAGGGGGATGGTCGATATTGATGGGAGATGACTGACGCTGGAAGGGGATGGCTGATATTGGTTGGAGATGACCAACGCTGGAGGGGGATGACTAATATTGGTGGGAGATGACTGACAGTGGAGGGGGATGGCCGATATTTGTGAGAGATATCTGACGCTAGACGAGGATAGCCGATATTGGTGGGAGATGTCCGATGCTGAAGGGGATGGCCGATATTGATGGGAGATGACCGACGCTGGAAGGGGATGGCTGATGTTGATGGGAGATGACCGACACTGGAGGAGGATAGCCGATATTGGTGAGAGATATCTGACGCTAGACGAGGATAGCCGATATTGGTGGGAGATGTCCGATGCTGGAGGGGATGGCCGATATTGATGGGAGATAAACGACGCTGGAAGGGGATGGCCGATATTGGTGAGAGATATGTAATGATAGACGGGGATTGCCGATATTGGTGGTAGATGTCCGACACTGGAGGGAGATAGCCGATATTGGTGAGAGATATCTGACGCTAGACAAGGATAGCCGATATTGGTGGGAGTTGTCCGATGCTGGAGGGGATGGCCAATATTGATTGGAGATTACCGACGCTTGGGGGTGGCCGATATTGATGGGAGATGACCGACGCTGAAGGGGGATGGCTGATGTTGATGGGAGATGACCGATGCTGGAGGGGGATGGCCGATCTTGATGGGAGATGACCGACACTGGATGGGGATGGCTGATATTGGTGGGAGATGTCCGATGCTGGAGGGGATGGCCGATATTGATGGGAGATGTCCGATGCTGGAGGGGGATGGCCGATATTGATGGGAGATGACCGACGCTGGAGGGGGATGGCCGATCTTGATGGGAGATGACCGACACTGGATGGGGATGGCTGATATTGATGGGGGATGCCCGACGCTGGAGGGGATGGCTGGTATTGATGGGGGATGCCCGACGCTGGAGGGGATGGCTGGTATTGGTGGAAGATGGGCAACGCTGGATGGGGATAGCCGATGTTGGTGGGTGTTGACCGGCACTGGAAGGGGATGGCCGATATTGGTGGGAGATGGCCGACTCTGGAAGGGAATAGCCCCTATTAGTGGGAGATGGCCGACATTGGTCACAGATGGCCGAAGCCTGAGGTAGATGAGCTGATATTGGTGAAGGCTGGCACCCGCAGAAAATCACCACTGAAAATATTAAGAAATATAGGCAACCACTCGTAGCCCTGACTCTACGGCCTTCGGCTTAGGTGCTGCTCCGTGAAAAAGAGAGTATATATTTTAGGGACCCACCTGCTGGGCTACAGTGACACTTTATTTAATCTGGAGAATAACTCGTCAAGAGTAAACCGAAAACTTGAAGAGTCATTGAAAAAGGATGTATATAAAGAAATGTAAATAAACGAATTGAGCCGCCTGTGGAGTATAGGACGTGTCTCTGATGTACTGCAGAAAGCCAAGCAGGCGTTTGTGAAGGCGGACAGCGCAGGGTGGAAGAAAGCCGAGATATGACATCCGGGAAGATAAATGAAACACTTTGTAGTAAGTCAGTAAAGAGTAACCAATGGTAAGAAGATGGAAATGTGCAAATAGGAATCTAAAGCAAGAAAAGAGGAAGGAAAGTTACAGAACACAAAAAAACAAAAAACAAAACAAGGAAGTGGTGAGGAGGAAAACCTAATCAGAGTGGGATTGGGGCTTATTATATAAATATAAATATATATATATATATATATCTATATACACCATACCCCAGTACAGGACACAGCCATACTCATAGAGGACTCTGTCCTGTACTGTGTGAGAAAGATAGCAGTAGGCAAAGTTTCTATCTCAACCACACTGCTGTATGTAAGGCAGGTGTAATGGAACTCCAGTGTGTACCTACCTGCTCAGACCCCCATACTAATACAGCGTCTTGAAAAAGTATTCATACCCCGTGAAATTTTCCACATTTTGTCATGTTACAGCCAAAAACGTAAATGTATTTTATTGGGATTTTATGTGATAGACCAACACAAAGTGGCACATAATTGTGAAGTGGAAGGAAAATGATAAATGGTTTTCCAAATTGTTTGCAAATAAATATGTGAAAAGTGTGGGGTACATTTGTATGGCGCCCCCCGGAGTCAATACTTTGTAGAACCGCCTTTCACTGCGATTACAGCTGCAAGTCTTTTTGGGGATGTCTCTACCAGCTTTGCACATCTAGAGAGGGACATGTTTGCCCATTCTTCTTTGCAAAAAAGCTCAAAGTGGTTGTAAAGTCAGGTTTGATTATCTTAATGCATTCTATGCATTAGGATAAAAATCCTTCTGTGTGCAGCAACCCCCTTAACACTTACCCGAGGTCCCTCTCGGTCCAGAAATGTCCACCAGTGTCTCAACTGCCTGAAATTCTCCCTCCTGATTGGCTGCCGCTGCTGTCAAAGCCAGCTAGCCAATCAGGGGAGAGAGAGGGCGGGGCCGGGTCACGGCTCCGTGTCTGAATGGACACAGGGAGCTGTGACTCGGCTCATGTGCCCCCATAGCAAGCTGCTTACTGTGTGGGCACTGAACAGGAGGGAGGGGCCAGGGTCACAGAAGAGGGACCCGAGAAGAGGAGGATCTGGGCTGCAATTCCACTGCAACAGAGCAGGTAAGTATAACAGGTTTTTCATTTTTATAGGAATCACTTCAATCACTTCAAGCTCTGTCAGATTGGATGGAGAGCGTCTGTGAACAGCAATTTTCAAGTCTTGCCACAGATTCTCAATTGGATTTAGGTCTGGACTGTAACTGGGCCATTCTAACACATGAATATGCTTTGATTTAAACCATTCCATTGTAGCTCTGGCTCTATGTTTAGGGTTTTTGTCCTGCTGGAAGGTGAACCTCCACCCCAGTCTCAAGTTTTTTGCAGACTCTAACAGGTTTTCTTCTAAGATTGTCCTGTATTTGGCTCCATCCATCTTCCCATCAACTCTGACCAGCTTCCCTGTCCCTGCTGAAGAAAAGCGTCCCCACCACATGATGCTGCCACCACCATGTTTCACGGTGGGGATGGTGTGTTCAGGGTGATGAGCAGTGTTAGTTTTCTGCCACACATAGCATTTTGCTTTTAGGCCAAAAAGTTTAATTTTGGTTTCATCTGACCAGAGCACCTTCTTCCACATGTTTGCTGTGTCCCCCACGTGGCTTCACGCAAACTGCTTATGGCTTTCTTTCAACAATATCTTTTTTCTTGTTAGGCTGGCCATACACTATTCAATTTTCCTGTTCAACTTTCCTTTAGATTTACCAAAACCATATAATATGAGGTGAAACCTAAACACTTTCAATTTGGATGCAATCAGGCAGGCCCTTGTACTACATAGATGAAGGTAAATCTAAAGAAAATTGAACAGGAAAATTGTATGGTGTATGGCCAGCTTTACTCTTCCATAAAGGTCAGATTTGTGGAGAACACGACTAATAGTTGTCCTGTGGACAGATTCTCCCACCTGAGCTGTGGATCTCTGCAGATCCTCCAGAGTTACCATGGACCTCTTGGTTCTTCTCTGATGAATGCTCTCCTTGCCCGGCCGGTCAGTTTAGGTGGACGGCCATGTCTTAGTAGGTTTGCAGTTGTGCCATACTCTTTCAATTTTTGGATGATGGATTGAACAGTTCTCCGTGAGATGGTCAAAGCTTGGGATATTTTTTTAATAATCTAACCCTGCTTTATACTTCTCCACAACTTTATCCCTGACCTGTCTGGTGTGTTCCTTGGCTTTCGTGATGCTGTTTGTTCACTGAGGTTCTCTAACAAACCTCTGAGTGCTTCACAGAACAGCTGTATTTATACTGAGATTAAATTACACACAGATGGACTCTATCCACTAATTAGGCGACTTTTGAAGGCAATTGGTTCCACTAGATTTTAGTTAGGGGTATCAGAGTAAAGGGGGGTGCCATACAAATGCCCCTCACACTTTTCACATATTTATTTATAAAAAATGTTGAAAACCATTTATCATTTTCCTTCCACGTTACAATTATGTGCCACTTTGTGTTGGTCTATCACATAAAATCCCAATAAAATACATTTACATTCTTGGTTGTAACATGACAAAATGTGGAAAATTTCAAGGGGTAATTACTTTTTCAAGGCACTGTATACATGAGCCATACACACATAGGACATATTCAGTCAGTGTGAAGTATGCCCCTTACATTGGTGGTCAGTGAGAAGAATGCTCCTTACATTGGTGATCAGTGAGAAGAATGTTCCTTACATTGGTGATCAGTGGGAAGAATGTTCCTTACATTGGTGATCAGTGAGAAGAATGTTCCTTACATTGGGGGTCAGTGGGAAGAATGCTCCTTACATTGGTGATCAGTGAGAAGAATGTTCCTTACATTGGTGATCAGTGAGAAGAATGTTCCTTACATTGGTGATCAGTGGGAAGAATGTCCCTTACATTGGTGATCAGTGGGAAGAATGTCCCTTACATTGGGGGTCAGTGAGAAGAATGTTCCTTACATTGGGGGTCAGTGAGAAGAATGTTCCTTACATTGGTGATCAGTGGGAAGAATGCTCCTTACATTGGTGATCAGTGAGAAGAATGCTCCTTACATTGGTGATCAGTGGGAAGAATGTCCCTTACATTGGGGGTCAGTGAGAAGAATGTTCCTTACATTGGGGGTCAGTGAGAAGAATGTTCCTTACATTGGTGATCAGTGGGAAGAATGCTCCTTACATTGGTGATCAGTGAGAAGAATGTCCCTTACATTGGTGATCAGTGGGAAGAATGTCCCTTACATTGGTGATCAGTGGGAAGAATGTCCCTTACATTGGTGATCAGTGAGAAGAATGTTCCTTACATTGGTGATCAGTGGGAAGAATGTCCCTTACATTGGTGATCAGTGAGAAGAATGTCCCTTACATTGGTGATCAGTGGGAAGAATGTCCCTTACATTGGTGATCAGTGGGAAGAATGTTCCTTACATTGGTGATCAGTGGGAAGAATGCTCCTTACATTGGTGATCAGTGGGAAGAATGCTCCTTACATTGGTGATCAGTGGGAAGAATGTCCCTTACATTGGTGGTCAGTGGGAAGAATGTTCCTTACATTGGTGATCAGTGAGAAGAATGTTCCTTACATTGGTGATCAGTGAGAAGAATGTTCCTTACATTGGTGATCAGTGAGAAGAATGTCCCTTACATTGGTGATCAGTGAGAAGAATGTTCCTTACATTGGTGATCAGTGGGAAGAATGCTCCTTACATTGGTGATCAGTGGGAAGAATGCTCCTTACATTGGTGATCAGTGGGAAGAATGTCCCTTACATTGGTGATCAGTGAGAAGAATGTTCCTTACATTGGTGATCAGTGGGAAGAATGTCCCTTACATTGGTGATCAGTGGGAAGAATGTCCCTTACATTGGTGATCAGTGGGAAGAATGCTCCTTACATTGGGGGTCAGTGAGAAGAATGTTCCT
This sequence comes from Lithobates septentrionalis, assembly GCA_037952835.1. NCBI lineage: Eukaryota > Metazoa > Chordata > Amphibia > Anura > Ranidae > Lithobates > Lithobates septentrionalis. The sequence goes on along the minus strand of JBBDGP010004084.1, from coordinate 63,628 downwards.
TACATTGGGGGTCAGTGAGAAGAATGTTCCTTACATTGGGGGTCAGTGAGAAGAATGCTCCTTACATTGGTGATCAGTGAGAAGAATGTCCCTTACATTGGTGATCAGTGAGAAGAATGTTCCTTACATTGGTGATCAGTGGGAAGAATGTCCCTTACATTGGGGGTCAGTGAGAAGAATGTTCCTTACATTGGGGGTCAGTGAGAAGAATGTTCCTTACATTGGTGATCAGTGAGAAGAATGTTCCTTACATTGGTGATCAGTGGGAAGAATGTTCCTTACATTGGTGATCAGTGAGAAGAATGCTCCTTACATTGGTGATCAGTGGGAAGAATGTCCCTTACATTGGGGGTCAGTGAGAAGAATGTTCCTTACATTGGGGGTCAGTGAGAAGAATGTTCCTTACATTGGTGATCAGTGAGAAGAATGTTCCTTACATTGGTGATCAGTGGGAAGAATGTTCCTTACATTGGTGATCAGTGAGAAGAATGCTCCTTACATTGGTGATCAGTGAGAAGAATGTTCCTTACATTGGTGATCAGTGAGAAGAATGCTCCTTACATTGGTGATCAGTGAGAAGAATGCTCCTTACATTGGTGATCAGTGGGAAGAATGTCCCTTACATTGGGGGTCAGTGAGAAGAATGTTCCTTACATTGGGGGTCAGTGAGAAGAATGTTCCTTACATTGGTGATCAGTGAGAAGAATGTTCCTTACATTGGTGATCAGTGAGAAGAATGTTCCTTACATTGGTGATCAGTGAGAAGAATGTTCCTTACATTGGTGATCAGTGAGAAGAATGCTCCTTACATTGGTGATCAGTGAGAAGAATGTTCCTTACATTGGGGGTCAGTGAGAAGAATGTTCCTTACATTGGTGGTCAGTGAGAAGAATGCTCCTTACATTGGTGATCAGTGAGAAGAATGCTCCTTACATTGGTGATCAGTGGGAAGAATGTTCCTTACATTGGTGATCAGTGGGAAGAATGCTCCTTACATTGGTGATCAGTGGGAAGAATGCTCCTTACATTGGTGATCAGTGGGAAGAATGTCCCTTACATTGGTGGTCAGTGGGAAGAATGTTCCTTACATTGGTGATCAGTGAGAAGAATGTTCCTTACATTGGTGATCAGTGAGAAGAATGTTCCTTACATTGGTGATCAGTGAGAAGAATGTCCCTTACATTGGTGATCAGTGAGAAGAATGTCCCTTACATTGGTGATCAGTGGGAAGAATGCTCCTTACATTGGTGATCAGTGGGAAGAATGCTCCTTACATTGGTGATCAGTGGGAAGAATGTCCCTTACATTGGTGATCAGTGAGAAGAATGTTCCTTACATTGGTGATCAGTGGGAAGAATGTCCCTTACATTGGTGATCAGTGGGAAGAATGTCCCTTACATTGGTGATCAGTGGGAAGAATGCTCCTTACATTGGTGATCAGTGAGAAGAATGCTCCTTACATTGGGGGTCAGTGAGAAGAATGTTCCTTACATTGGGGGTCAGTGAGAAGAATGTTCCTTACATTGGTGATCAGTGAGAAGAATGTTCCTTACATTGGTGATCAGTGAGAAGAATGTCCCTTACATTGGTGATCAGTGAGAAGAATGTTCCTTACATTGGGGGTCAGTGAGAAGAATGTTCCTTACATTGGGGGTCAGTGAGAAGAATGTTCCTTACATTGGGGGTCAGTGAGAAGAATGTTCCTTACATTGGTGATCAGTGAGAAGAATGTTCCTTACATTGGTGATCAGTGAGAAGAATGTTCCTTACATTGGTGATCAGTGGGAAGAATGTCCCTTACATTGGGGGTCAGTGAGAAGAATGTTCCTTACATTGGGGGTCAGTGAGAAGAATGTTCCTTACATTGGTGATCAGTGAGAAGAATGTTCCTTACATTGGTGATCAGTGGGAAGAATGTTCCTTACATTGGTGATCAGTGAGAAGAATGCTCCTTACATTGGTGATCAGTGGGAAGAATGTCCCTTACATTGGGGGTCAGTGAGAAGAATGTTCCTTACATTGGGGGTCAGTGAGAAGAATGTTCCTTACATTGGTGATCAGTGAGAAGAATGTTCCTTACATTGGTGATCAGTGGGAAGAATGTCCCTTACATTGGGGGTCAGTGAGAAGAATGTTCCTTACATTGGGGGTCAGTGAGAAGAATGTTCCTTACATTGGTGATCAGTGAGAAGAATGTTCCTTACATTGGTGATCAGTGGGAAGAATGTTCCTTACATTGGTGATCAGTGAGAAGAATGTTCCTTACATTGGTGATCAGTGAGAAGAATGTTCCTTACATTGGTGATCAGTGGGAAGAATGTTCCTTACATTGGTGGTCAGTGAGAAGAATGCTCCTTACATTGGTGATCAGTGAGAAGAATGTCCCTTACATTGGTGATCAGTGAGAAGAATGTTCCTTACATTGGTGATCAGTGAGAAGAATGCTCCTTACATTGGGGGTCAGTGAGAAGAATGTTCCTTACATTGGTGGTCAGTGAGAAGAATGTTCCTTACATTGGTGATCAGTGAGAAGAATGTTCCTTACATTGGTGATCAGTGAGAAGAATGCTCCTTACATTGGTGATCAGTGAGAAGAATGCTCCTTACATTGGTGATCAGTGAGAAGAATGTTCCTTACATTGGGGGTCAGTGAGAAGAATGTTCCTTACATTGGTGGTCAGTGGGAAGAATGTTCCTTACATTGGTGATCAGTGGGAAGAATGTTCCTTACATTGGTGGTCAGTGAGAAGAATGCTCCTTACATTGGTGATCAGTGGGAAGAATGCTCCTTACATTGGTGATCAGTGAGAAGAATGTTCCTTACATTGGGGGTCAGTGAGAAGAATGTTCCTTACATTGGTGGTCAGTGGGAAGAATGTTTCTTACATTGGGGGTCAGTGAGAAGAATGTTCCTTACATTGGTGATCAGTGAGAAGAATGCTCCTTACATTGGTGGTCAGTGGGAAGAATGTTCCTTACATTGGTGATCAGTGAGAAGAATGTTCCTTACATTGGTGATCAGTGAGAAGAATGTTCCTTACATTGGTGGTCAGTGGGAACTTATCTGAGAGGCAGAGATTGTTGAGGGAACCTCTACCAACCTCTGGAGGAACCCTGGCTGGGAAAGACTGATCTAGGTATACGGTCCAGTATATAGAAATCTTTCTCTAGTCCATGGTTTCTAGTCCTCCAGCAGGAAATCTATCTCCACCATAAAGGTAGATATAAACCAGAACTGAATGACGTGTAGTGTGCTGAAGCAATAGAAAAGCAATAAATGAGAGACCTGTTTTTTTTTGTTTGTTTTTTTTTATAGATTTATTTTTACCTTTTGTTGCATCATTTGTGTCATTAGAGTGCTGCTAACCTGCAGCAGCCACTTCCTGTCCATATATGAACTGCGGTAATGGCAGCACGTCACTTCTCAGAGCGAGTTTCCTGACGGTGAGCCAGACCTGACGTTTGGAGAATTTGAAGGAAGCTACAGGCTAAGACAAGGAATTTTAGTAACGATTTTGCTGCCAGAGCTGTTTTTGCACACATTTTAGGCCTAAAGATCACATAAAACCTCCAACAGTATAAATTATCTGAAAGCAGACACCCTAGAGCAGGGGTCTCAAACTGGCGGCACTCCAGCTGTTGCGAATCTACAAGTGCCATGAGGCATTGCAAGGCTGACAGTTACAAGCATGACTCCCACAGGCAGAGGCATGATGGGACTTGTAGTTTTTCAACAGCTGGATGGGACCGCCAGTTTGAGACCCCTGTCCTAGAGAATAAAATAGTGGTAGTTCCAATTTTTTTTTTTTTATGTCACACGATATTACTGCAAAGGTCTAGGAAATGAAAAATTTTCAGTAAATACACTAAAGTTAATTTTAGGGCACACAAACGTATCCACTTCAATACCAGGCACTTTTACCCCCTTCCTGCCCAGGGCCAATATTCAACTTTCAGAGCAGTCGCACTTTGAATGACAATTGCGCGGTCGTGCAACACTGTACCCAAACAAACATCTTGTTCCCACAAATAGAGCTTTCTTTTAGTGGTATTTAATCACCACTGGGGGTTTTTACTTTTTTGCTAAACAAATTTTTAAAAAAACAAAATGTGTTTTTCTTAATTTTGGTTCTACAATTTTGCAAATAAATAATCTTTCTTGATAAATTTAGGTCAAACTGTATTCTGTTACACTTCTTTGGTAAAAAAAATAACCCAAATCAGGCGGCCGATCTCATTTCTCAAATGTCAGGACAGTACAAATACACCACCCCTCCCCCCTCCAATGACCCTTTTTGGAAAATAGACAGTCCAAGGTATTTAGTAAGAGGCAGGGCAAGTTTTTTGAAGTTGTAATTTTTTGTCAGAATTTTTTGGAAAAGGAAGAAGAAAAAAAAAAAAAAGAAGCAGCTTTTTTTTTTTTTTTAAACATACTGTCACCCTATGAGTACAGCGTTATCATATAACGGGTGTGGCGGTAATTCAGGGACTGGTGACACTACACAAGAAAAAAAAAATGTTTTCTTTTTGTTACAATTTTTTGTTTAACACACTGAGCCATATAATGTTATCAAAGTAACATTGTACTACTCTGGGGAAGTAATCAGGATTTCTTCTTTTTTTTTTTCTTTTACACATTATGTTTGCATATAGCAATACATTGCTATAAGGAAGCATTTTACTGAATGAAACCGATTCATTTAGTCAGCTTTGATTAGCTGTGATTGGCCAGAGCTAATAATGTGGTACAGATGGGCTGTGATTGGCCCTCTCTGTACCATGTGATCACACTGATACTGTAGCTGCTGACTTTTAACATTAGGACACTTGCCTGTCCTGGAGTCCAGCGATGTCGGCACCGCAGCCGATGTTTACACCGGCTGGTTGGGTGCTGCCGCTGCCATTGCGGGTAAGGGAAACCGGGAGTGTAGCCTTTTCGGCTTCAGGGCCGGGTCTCTACTGTACATGGGCGAAGTGCGCTGCTCTTTCTCAGTGGCACGACAGAAGGGGGAGGTGGGAGGGAGGTCCAGCTGCTGACATAGATCGCCATGGCCCGGTCTCCCGGAAGTGGGGAGAGGGTACCTGTTAAAAAAAAAACAAAAAAAACCCCCCCCAAAAAAACAGGTACCTGCTCACCCCTAGCCCCGGAAAGGTGCCCTCTCTGTTCCATGTGATCATACTGACCAATCACAGCTAGCAACGCAGCTGTAATCAATGGATGGCATAACCACTTCACGCCAAATCCCGTACCTGTATGTAATTTTGTTGAAGTGGTTGTACCGGGGTGATGCCTACAGGCAGAGGCATCACCCCGCTACCCTTTTTTTTTTAGAGCCGACAGTTGGCTTTCAAGTGATAACAACCTATGTGGCTAATGAGCTGCTCAGTCTTATTATCACAAGCAGGGGGAGGGGCTGTACATCACACCCCCTCCCCTCGAGCCGCCTTCCGACGCTCCGCCCGGGTCTCCCGCCCCACCGAGAGACCTGAGCGACCAGCTGGCATGTCCGCTGGCTGGCCGGAGTCCCGAACAAAGCCGGGATCGGCTTCAATCGGCTCTCCCATCTGATGTAGTAACCCAGAAGCAAAGTCACGACGTCACTTCCGGTTTACTCGGCAGCCAATGGTGCAGAATTAAAAAAAAATCTAAGACTCCTTTCACCCTGAGGCAGTTTTCATGCGTTTTAGCGCCTGTAAAGCGCCTGAAAACTGTCTCCCATGCTGCCCGAATGTGAAAGTCCGAGTGCTTTCACACTGGGGCGGTGCGTTTGCGGGACGTTAGAAAAAGTCCTGCAAGCAGCGTTTTTGGGGTGGTTTGGGAGCGCTGAATACATTGCTCCCAAAACGCCCTGCCCGTTGGAATGAATGGCCTGAAAAGCGATTCGGAAGCGCCGCAACACGGGCGGCTTTTAACCCCTTCTTCGGCCATTAGCGGGGGTTAAAAGCGCTCCTCACGCAGCTGAAACAGCTTTGCTCTGCCTTGATTCGCTTTTCCGCTGTCATCACTCACCAGCACCAGGGTGGGCTGGAACCTGAATGATGAAAAAAAAATTAAAAAAACAAACAAAAAGGAAATAAAACAGCAAAACAAGGGAAAAAAGTAAATTTTTAAAAAACTTAAAGTGAATGTAAACCTTTGAAGTGAAAAATGAACAAAACATATTTCATCTATAGTGCCTTCGTGCCTCAATCCAACGCACTTAGGGCTGATTTACACTTGCTTCGACTTTAGCATACATTAAAGTGCCTACTGAATCAACATACGCTTTTTTTGACGCTTAGTTTTAGCTAAAGCTTTAACCCCTTGGAGCCGGCAGCACGCAAATATGTGGCCTCTCTGCGCCTAGTCCTTGGCGCAGAGTGGCCCCATATTTGAGTGAATTGCTGCCAATACAGCTGTGCCGAGAGCGTGCGTGCTCCTGGCAGCTAGCGGTTACCGGTTACCCAATCGCTGCTTGTGAGTTTTGGGATCACGTAACTGCCAATCATGGCGGTCACATGATCTTAAGCCCCACCTCTCGGCATCCTAAAGGGTTGGCAGGTGCCGGCTCAAAGAGGTTAATGAAGGTTGGCAAATGCCTTGTGTGATTTTCTATCTGTTTTAAAGGGGCCCACCAGAAACCCAGCTCATTAGTACCCCTGTTCAGCAGATTCCCAGCTCAGCAGTAACCCCCGGCTCTGCTGATCTCCTGCTCAGCAGTAACCCCCGGCTCTGCTGACGCCACGCTCAGCAGTAACCCCCAGATCTGCTGACGCCACGCTCAGCAGTAACCCCCGGCTCTGCTGACGCCACGCTCAGCAGTAACCCCCGGCTCTGCTGACGCCACGCTCAGTAGTAACCCCCGGCTCTGCTGACGCCACGCTCAGTAGTAACCCCCGGCTCTGCTGACGCCACGCTCAGTAGTAACCCCCGGCTCTGCTGACGCCACGCTCAGTAGTAACCCCCGGCTCTGCTGACGCCACGCTCAGTAGTAACCCCCGGCTCTGCTGACGCCACGCTCAGTAGTAACCCCCGGCTCTGCTGACGCCACGCTCAGTAGTAACCCCCGGCTCTGCTGACCCCACGCTCAGTAGTAACCCCCGGCTCTGCTGACGCCACGCTCAGTAGTAACCCCCGGCTCTGCTGACGCCACGCTCAGTAGTAACCCCCGGCTCTGCTGACGCCACGCTCAGTAGTAACCCCCGGCTCTGCTGACGCCACGCTCAGTAGTAACCCCCGGCTCTGCTGACGCCACGCTCAGTAGTAACCCCCGGCTCTGCTGACGCCACGCTCAGTAGTAACCCCCGGCTCTGCTGACGCCACGCTCAGTAGTAACCCCCGGCTCTGCTGAAGCCACGCTCAGTAGTAACCCCCGGCTCTGCTGACGCCACGCTCAGTAGTAACCCCCAGCTCTGCTGAGCCACCGCGCCAGCAGTAATCCCCAGCTCTGCCGATCCCCCTCTCTCTCCAGTTTACCAATCACCGCCTGCTATATTGCTCCCATGCTGCGCACCACGTGTGACATCTGCTAGTTTCTCCTACTCTGGTCCCCCCCAGTATCCTTTGCCGTTCAGTCATCACTCTCCAGTCCCGTTTACCTTCCGCTATAGCGTTCCCATGTTGCACACCACATGTGCTGTCTTGCTAGTTGCTCCACTCCAGTCCAGACCCCGCTCACCCACCTGCTGCTCCACTCTGCACACCAGATGTGATGTCTGCACCAACACTCCCAGAATACATACACATGAACTGGAAGGGACTGCTGCTGACGTCTTTCCATTGTGCTTGTTGGTTTCCCAGTGCATCCTGGGACATCTCAAACCTGCAATACCTCCAAAACAAAGCAAAGCTAATGCGGAATAAAAATAGGATTTTTTTCGTCATACTTACCTGTAAAATCCTTTTCTTTGAGTACATCATGGGACACAGAGTCAGGCTAATATTCATTACCTACCGCGTTATACTCCATCTCCAGCTGAATGGATACTGGTAGACCAAAAGTCTTCAGACAGGAAGTGATCCCCTATATAACCCCTATATGATCCCCTATATAACCCCTCCCACACAGGAGAGAGAAAAGAGAAAGCAAAATAATGTCCTGATTTAAATGAAGGGCCGACACCACTTTTGGCAAAAAGGATGGAACAGGTTGCAACACAACCCCGTCGTGGTGAAGGATCAAGTATGGTTCCCTGCGCGAAAGGGCCGCCAACTCTGACACCCTTCTAGCCGAGGTGATGGCCATCAGGAAGGCTAGCTTGCGTGACAGCAAGTCTAATGGAATTTCCTTGATAGGTTCAAATGGTTGTTTTCTGTAACACAGACAACACCAAGTTCAAGTCCCAAAGACACGTAGGTGACCTAATTGGGGGAAGCAAGCGAATGACCTTCTGCATAAAGGTTTGGATCAGTGAATGGCAGGCTAAAGGCCTTTGGAAGAATACTGATGGGGTCGAAACCTGACCTCTGATTGGCTTTGAGTACAATTTGATTTCAACAGGTGACTGTAGAAAACAGAGAATTCTCTCAATCACGTATTTCCAAGGATGCCATTTTCTGGCTTCACACCAAGCAATGTAAGTCTTCCAAACTTTATGAAAATTTTCCTAGTGACAGCTTTTCTAGCACTCACTAGGGTAGACACTACTGATCCCGGGATGCCATGGTCCTTTAACACCCTGGCTTCAATAGCCATGCCGTCAAATGGGGTGGAATATAGGACCTTGAGACAGTAGATCGGGGTGATGTGGAAGCGTCCATGGCCCGTCTATTGTCAGTCTCACAATCTCTGGGAACCAGGGCCTTCTGGGCCAGGCTGGTGCCACCAGAATGACTGGAACCCCCTTTTTCCGAATCCTGCGCAAAAAGTTTGGAAGGAGAGGGATCGGAGGGAAAGCATAAACCAGGGAGTACTGTCTCCATGAAACTATCAGAGCATCTGCTCCGATTGCCAGAGGATCTCTTGTTCGGGACACAAATTGCTGTAGCTTGTTGTTAAACCTGGATGCCAATATTTGTTTTTTGTGTCCATTTCCAATAGGTCGACCTCTGGCCATCCCCAAAGCTGGCAAATTTCCTGGAACACCCCTGGGTGTAGGGACTATTCCCCCGGGCAGATCTGCTGGCGGCTGAGATAATCTACCTTACAGTTCTCTACTCCCGGGATATGAACTGCCAATATAAATCGGCACATGTCCCTCTACCCAGGTATGTGGTTCACCTCTTTCAGAGCTGACCGACTCCTGGTACCACTTGGGTGGTTTATATAGGCCACTGCAGTGGCATTGTTGGACTGAACCCTGATAGGGCAGTCCTGAAGCTCCACTGTCCAGGACTATTGGGCCAGATGTACTGCCCATAATTCCAGGACGTTGATGGGCAAGATCTGTTCTGTCCCTGACCATTTCTCCTGAGCTGTGAGCCCTTCTAGGGTCGCTCCCCAGTCTTAGAGACTGCCATCTGTAGACAGTACTCTCTAAGTTACCAGGAGAAAGGATTTTCCCTTTTCACAGGTTCTGATCCTACAACCAATTTAGTCTTAAGCGTGCCCAAGGAGATAAGCACATTGGATAATCCAGGGCTTTTCCTCTTCTGATCTAGGCCAACAAAATGTCTTGTTGTAAAGGCCTGGAATGGAACTGGGCATAGGGCAGTGCCTGGGAGGAGGATACCATCCTCCCTAGAAGACTCATGCAGAGCCAAATGGAGGGTTGTCTGGTGTTCCTTATCTGACGCAGCTGAACCTTCTTTACACAGATCCTTACAAGTGGGAAGAATTCTCTTGCTTGAACCGTATCTAGGATCAGACCTAAATACCTTAGACTCTGAGCTGGTTTCAAGGATGACATTTTGGTATCCAGCCTAAGCATTTCAAATACCGCACTGTGCATATTATGCTCTGTTCTAGAGCCTGTAATGAGTGAGCCAGCCCAGCCAGCCCGAAGTGTAGAGCCACAAACTCAAAATAACGTTCCTTTACTGCAAAACGTAGGAACCTCTACAGAGGCTGAAAGACAGGCATGTGTAAATACGCGTCTTTTATATCGATGGAGGCTAGAAAGCCTCCCCTCTGGAGTGAGGCTACTACTGAGCGGACAGACTCCATCAGAAAGGACTGTATCAGTAGAAACTTGTTCAGGGATCTTAGGTCCAAAATGGGCCTTATGTCCCCGTTTGGTTTCTGAACCATAAACAAGTTTGAGTAAAACCCTGTGCCCCTTTTTCGGATACCGGAACCTCTACAATCGCTCCTTGATGCACTAGAGGATGTAGTGCCTGAAGCAATAAGTTTCTTTTTGGAGGATCCGAGGCAACGCTGGATCTTAAAGACCTCTGAGGGGGAACCCCCCACAACTCCAGCTTGTAACCTGCAAGATATAATTGAGGTGACCTACTCGTCCTGAATTATTGTTCTCCAAATGTCCGCAAAGTGCAGCAGCCTTCCCCCCACTTGATGGAGTGGGGGCGTCCCCTCAAAAGGAGAGCTTGGTGCTGGGTTTAGAAGAATCTTGGACACAGGGCTTCTTCTGGCCCTGCGGCTTGCCCCTGGCCCCAGCGCCCTGTTGGCGGCGGAACCACCTTGATGCTGAGACATTGGATAATGCAGTCCCTGAGGTTTTAAACGAGGGACGTCTGGTGCTTTTCTTCACAGAAAGAACTCTTCCCTAAAGAAATCTTTTGGATATATTTGTCCAAATGATCACCAAATAAACATTCACCGTGAAAAGGGAAACCTGCCAATAACTTTTTACAAGGAAGCTCGGCTGACCAGTTCTTAAGCCACAAGAGTCTGCGCATATGTACAGACGAGAGCCAAACGAGAAACCTTCTGTATTGAATCCTTTAAGGCCTCAATAGCAAAACACAGCGCTCGAGAAATATCAGTCTTACTTTCAGGCAGATCATCCTCCTGGTTAGGCCTATCAGACATTTGAGCTGATCCTTTATGGACTGGCAGATACCAATTGCTGCAACAGCTGGCTGAATAGCTGAACTGGCCAAAGAAAAGGAATCCTTTAATAATGGACACCAATTTCTTGTCAACAGGATCTTTCAAGCCCTGTGTGTTATCTACCGGACAAGTTAAATTCCCGTTTAGGAAGAGACTGCTGCATCTACTGCTGGCATGCTCCATTTTTTTAACAAACTTTTCATCCATGGGATATAAAAGGGAAAACCTCTTAGGAGGAACAAAAATCCTGTCAGAATGTTCCCAATCAGCATACACTGCCTGTTCCAACAGGGGGTGTAGGGGGAAAGTCTGTGTGGCCTGAAGAGGCCTCAGGGATCCCAAAGAGAACCAGGGGCACTCAGTCACCTCTGCAAGAGGCAACCTAAAGGAAGAACGAACCATTTCAGTCAGTCAGGATCAAAAGCCTCTACGACTGAGGCAGACATCAACTGGATATCTTCTTGTCCAGATTGCTCGGAAGCAGACTCGTCTGCCAGCCCTTCACAGAGTCCTGAGCTTTAAGCTCTTCCCCATCCTCAACCCATTCCTGTTCCAGACTAGGAGGCTCTAGGGAGGGGGATCTGTCATGCTTCATGCCACCCTGTGGGATGGAGGCAATCATGCCAGCAATCCTGGCTCTAACCCGGGTAGGGCCGAGGACAGTTCATCCTTGGTGATAAAGTGTGAAGCAGCGGCGTTGACTATAGGCACAATACCAGTCAGGCGCAGCAGCTCAAATTGCCCAGAAGCCTCTGGTCTTTCAGGGGATACAACACCAGGTATAAGACTAGGTTCATCAGAAGCTACTGACGACATCAGTGTGCCCTTCCCTGTAGTGTTAGTCCCGCTCCTTTTTTTTGAAGACATTTACTAGCCACACACCGTTGTGCGCCATCATACATGTAAAAAACAGCCAGACACAAGCAAAAAAAGGTACACTTTGCAAACACCCACAGCTAGCCAAAAACTCCCGTCTGGTCACCGCACACAGGTGTCTAGCCTCTAGCTAGCTTGACAGATTGTTACAATCACTGGGACACCCCACAATAATAAGTAAAGGGGTTTCACTTACCCGTCCAGGCACAGAGCAGCTTAGAACCTAAGAGCCCAATCTTCACCCTTCACAGCAGGTTCCTGTCACTTGAGGACCTTCAAGGACTGGGTACCCCTTTCATGTTTAGGGTCCACTCCCTTGGACCTGTGCAGCACCCTGCAGGAATGCCTTAGCTCTATGGTGTCCAGGATTCCACTCCGCAGGGTCCAGCGCCCGGAAGCCGCATCACAGGTAAAATCTCGCAGGATCTGGACTTTTCTTTGCGAGGCTCGGGTACTATTTAGCTAAGCATATAAAGCCTGTGTCAAATGGATCAGATCAGTAAATCCCTTGATTCATTTAAGAACCGTTTGTGGGACTAGAGACGTGGAGCTCAGAGAGCTCCAACAAACCATGCCATCCACCTTGCAGACACTGGTAAAAAACTGAAGTGCTTCCTGTGTGGGAGGGGTTAAATAGTGGATCACTTCCTGTCTGAAGACCTTTGGTCTACGAGTGTCCATTCACCTGGAGATGGAGTATAACCCAGTATGTAATGAATATTAGCCTGACTGTGTCCCATGATGTATGAAAAAGCCTCTCAAATGCTTCAGGTGCCTTAAATGAGCGTTGTAATAGACTTCTATGGAGGCTTTGGAGACGCTTTGAAGCACCAAGAAAGCGACATGTGGCATCATTTTTATAGCAAAGCAAATGCAACGTGTTAACAGGACTGTAAGGTACCCATTTAGTGACAGGTGCTTTGGCATTTAGAGTGTCCAATGCCACATTTTGAAGTGTAAAGCCCTTGTGTGTTTCCTATCTGATTTCTCCTCCCTTTGGTATCTGCAAGAATCACTTCTTACAGGTTAAGCAGACACCACAAAATCTCAGAAGATGGCCCCGCCCCCCTTCAACACACAGAAGATTAACAGTGAAGGTTTCCTTATGAGAAGGTATGGAGGGGGTATTGTCCATTCCCTCCACTCAGGTCTCAGTTTACACTCAGCTTTCTGCTCTATGCTGTACAGTGTGTGACATCAGATCCCTGCCTTCTAGAGCAGAGAAAAAGCCTTTGATCTGTGCGTTATAGAAGGCTGTAGAGGAGAGGGGGCTGCAGATGAACAGGTACAACTTATGTAGTAGGATTGATTTAATCTCTATGTATCCCCTGAGGCCAGTCACTTCAATAGGTATATATGGAAGGGTTTACAACCACTTTAAGTTCCACTTTCACAATGCAGCAGAAACACAACTCTGAAGAGGTTTCAGTGCTTCATCCTGAGTACAAGCGAAAGTCTGAGACAGTCATGCGCCTCCTTTCTAACATTCACTGCTAAGCCTGCACAAAGCAGAAACATCATCACCACCACTTTTAAGACTTTTGAAATAAAGCTTTTATTTTCATCTTAAATTACACAGTTCAGTGTGCCATCCCCCTGCACCGTTCACACCCCAAAAAGTTATTTCTGAGAAAGCGCAGGTGTGCATTCAATGCAGGAAAAACGCTTTCAGACACGGCTGAATAGGAAGAGACCGAAGGAGAATAACAGAAACGCCGCAGAGCCGGCAGCAAGTCCGGGAATGCGACAACCGGCTGGAAATCAGTGCTGCGAGTGCAACCAACTGACCAACCGGCATCACCCGCAAAGAAGAGAGTGTAAAATTTCCAACATGACCTAATAGTGGGTTTTGTAAAAGAAGAGGACTGATGACAGATCACAACATTCAGCTTGAGGTTTAGCAGAAGCATGGGCACTTCCTTTTTTCTAGACAGAGTCTTATGTACATGAGGAGAAGTGAGAGTATAACAAAGCTTCCTCTTCATGGGTTTCAAGCATTTCCAACTCCAGATATAGCAATACTTTATATCTGCAGGAGAGAGGACATGAGAAGGGGACAGAGGCCTGAGGCACAATGTACCCTCAGAGCAACCGACATTAGAAGAGCGGAGAGGCCGAGGCATATTATACCTGCAGGACAGAGGACACTGGAAGGGCTGAGCCTGAGGTGCATTATACCTGCAGGACAGACGACAATAGAAGATAGGGAGGGCAACTGACATTAGAAGAGTGGAGAGGACTGAGAGGCTCATATTACCTTCAGGGCAACTGTCATTAGAAGAGTGGAGAGGCCTGAGAGGTTCAAATTACCTCCAGGGCAACTGACAGAAGAGTGGAGAGGACTGAGAGGTTCAAATTACCTCCAGGGCAACTGACATTAGAAGAGTGGAGAGGCCTGAGAGGTTCAAATTACCTCCAGGGCAACGGACATTAGAAGAGCAGGGACCCCTGAGGAATATAATACCTGCAGGACAGATGACAAAAGAAGACAGAGAGGCCTGAGGCACACAAAACTGACTATGTAACTATACCTCCATGGTGGCTGACATTAGAAGGGTGGAAAGGCCTGAGGCACAATACACCTGCAGGACAGAGCTGACATTAAATAGGTGGTGAGGCCTGAGGACAGAGGACATTAGAAGGGTGGAGAGGCCTGAGGTACATTACCCTTCCAGGATAGCTAACATTAGAATGATAGATAGGTCTGAGATATAATTTACCTCCAGGACCATTGACATCACAAGGGTGGAGAGGCCTGAGGCACATTATACCTCCAGGACAGCTCACATTAGAAGGGTGGAGAGGCCCGAGATGCAATATACCTCCAGGACCCTTGGCGTGTGGAAGTATGAATATCCCTTAAGCAGCACATGGAAGCAAGCCCACTCGTGATGGAACGTGGCAACCATAGCCTGGGCTCCAGCCAGGCCACACCTCTCTAAAGCATTTCGCTATGCCCCTGTAGTGAAACCGCACTGGGGGCGTGGCCTGTCTGAAGCCAAGGCTGAGGCTGCCATGTTCCATCACGAGTGGGCTTGCTTCCATGTGCTGCTTAAGGGATATTCATACTTCCATACACTGACGTCCGGACCTGGGATGGCCTCCCTTCCCAGCCCAGCACGCCTAGCAGTGAACCAAGACTAGCACCCTTCTCTAAGCCCGAGCGGCTCACACGTGAGGTTTTTGGTCCAGGACCCTTGGCATTACAAGGGTGGAGAGGCCCGAGACACATTATACCTCCAGGATAGATGACATTAGAAGGGTAGCTAAGCCTAAAGCATAGGATACCTCCAAGACAGCTGACATGAGAAGGGTGGAGAGGCTCGATATATAATATACCTCTTGGACCATTGACATTAGAAGGGCGGAGAGGCCTGAAGTCACATTAAACCTCCAGGACCAGTGACATTACAAAAGGCCGATAGGCCTGAGATACATGATACCTCCAGAACCATAGCTATTACAAGGGTGGATAGGCCTGAGTCACATTAAACCTCCAGAACCATAGATATTACAAGGGTGGATAGGCCTGAGTCACATTAAACCTCCAGAACCAAAGATATTACAAGGGTGGATAGGCCTGAGTCACATTAAACCTCCAGAACCAAAGATATTACAAGGGTGGATAGGCCTGAGTCACATTAAACCTCCAGAACCATGGATATTACAAGGGTGGATAGGCCTGAGTCACATTAAACCTCCAGAATCATGGATATTACAAGGGTGGATAGGCCTGAGTCACATTAAACCTCCAGAACCATAGACATTACAAGGGTGGATAGGCCTGAGTCACATTAAACCTCCAGAATCATGGATATTACAAGGGTGGATAGGCCTGAGTCACGTTAAACCTCCAGAACCATAGATATTACAAGGGTGGATAGGCCTGAGTCACGTTAAACCTCCAGAACCATAGATATTACAAGGGTGGATAGGCCTGAGTCACGTTAAACCTCCAGAACCATAGATATTACAAGGGTGGATAGGCCTGAGTCACGTTAAACCTCCAGAACCAAAGATATTACAAGGGTGGATAGGCCTGAGTCACATTAAACCTCCAGAACCAAAGACATTACAAGGGTGGATAGGCCTGAGTCACATTAAACCTCCAGAACCAAAGATATTACAAGGGTGGATAGGCCTGAGTCACATTAAACCTCCAGAACCAAAGATATTACAAGGGTGGATAGGCCTGAGTCACATTAAACCTCTAGAACCATAGATATTACAAGGATGGAGAGGCTTGAGGCACACAATACCTGCAGGACAGTTGACATTAGAAGGATGGAGAGGATCCCCCTTCCCCCAGCACTGGGAGCACAGACAGTTTTACTGTAGCCAGCTCGTGACTCATTACAAAAGGGGATGTGGTCTGCGTACAGCAGCAGCGTGTAGTGAAATGCAGAGGCCCAGCACATCAGGAAGTGGTGAGCAGCTCTTGCAGGATGCTAGAGCAGTTGGACCTGACATGAAATATCAAACAGGAACCGGATTTAAAGGACAGCTCCACTTAACAATAAACAATCTCTGACAACACCGTGTGCACCCGACTCTGAGGCCACCTTATGCAGCGCACACACACGAAAAAAAAAAAAAAAAAGGAATGGCAGGCAGTGGTTTGCACACACGGAGGACGCACAGATTTAAAGAGATTGCACAGCACTGACCTCTGCTGCTGTAAGAATGGGGGGGTGAGCGCCCTCTGGCTTTTCTTCCTGGGTATTACATGTCCAGGTGAGGGGGGGTATTTCTAGGCTACAACGACACTCACTTACGCTAAGTAAGTGCAGGAGTGTAAGACAAAACAGGGTATGGAGATAGAGAAATGAAGATAATTTAATAGGAGACGTCCATAGCAGCAGGATGAGCAGAATGTCACACGTAGGATGAAAGGGACTTCCTAAACACAGAGCGCCCTGAACAGAAAAGAGAAGAGCTTTGGGTAAAAACGTCCAGAATGATTGGTAGATAGTGCAGTTGTAGCCGGATTCTTCTCTGAAGGTTTGCCTGTTCTCGTAGAAGAGGAGGCTTGTAGTCTTCAATACACCATGTTCTACTTCCACCTAGAGATGTCCCCACTTCTCCACCGGGGGGAAATCCTCCACGTCCCCCATTTCATCGAAGCTTTGATCTCCTTGTGTGTAGGTGAGCTTGTATCGTAAGCGCACCTTTTCCTGACAGACAGAAAGAGAGAGAGAGAGATTTAATGATCATTTATTGTGGTAAATGTATTTGTTGAGCAGTAAAAAAAATAAATTATAGGATTTACCAGTAAGATAGTTGAGGATCTTTAGTCTATAGCAGAGGGGTCTACAAACTTTCTAAACAAAGGGCCAGTTTACTGTCCTACAGACTTTAGCAGGCTGGACTGTGGCCATCGGGAGTAAAAAAAATGTCTCATCTTTGGTGTCAGTAAAAGGAATTGTGCCCTATCCTTCATGTCATTGGGAAGAATCGGGTGCCATTGTTGGTGTCATTGGGAAGAATCGGGTGCCATTGTTGGTGTCATTGGAAGGAATTGGGTCCCATTGTTGGTGCCATTGGGCCCCATTGTTGTGGTCATTGGACAAGCCTCCTCTTCTACGAGGAACTGTGCCCCATCGTCGGTGTGAGTGGGAGGAGTTGGGCCCCATCGTCGGTGTGAGTGGGAGGAGTTGGGCCCCATCGTCGGTGTGAGTGGGAGGAGTTGGGCCCCATCGTCGGTGTGAGTGGGAGGAGTTGGGCCCCATCGTCGGTGTGAGTGGGAGGAGTTGGGCCCCATCGTCGGTGTGAGTGGGAGGAGTTGGGCCCCATCGTCGGTGTGAGTGGGAGGAGTTGGGCCCCATCGTCGGTGTGAGTGGGAGGCGTTGGGCCCCATCGTCGGTGTGAGTGGGAGGCGTTGGGCCCCATCGTCGGTGTGAGTGGGAGGAGTTGGGCCCCATCGTCGGTGTGAGTGGGAGGAGTTGGGCCCCATCGTCGGTGTGAGTGGGAGGAGTTGGGCCCCATCGTCGGTGTGAGTGGGAGGAGTTGGGCCCCATCGTCGGTGTCACTGGGAGGAGTTGGGCCCCATCGTCGGTGTGAGTGGGAGGAGTTGGGCCCCATCGTCGGTGTCACTGGGAGGAGTTGGGCCCCATCGTCGGTGTCACTGGGAGGAGTTGGGCCCCATCGTCGGTGTCACTGGGAGGAGTTGGGCCCCATCGTCGGTGTCACTGGGAGGAGTTGGGCCCCATCGTCGGTGTCACTGGGAGGAGTTGGGCCCCATCGTCGGTGTCACTGGGAGGAGTTGGGCCCCATCGTCGGTGTCACTGGGAGGAGTTGGGCCCCATCGTCGGTGTCACTGGGAGGAGTTGGGCCCCATCGTCGGTGTCACTGGGAGGAGTTGGGCCCCATCGTCGGTGTCACTGGGAGGAGTTGGGCCCCATCGTCGGTGTCACTGGGAGGAGTTGGGCCCCATCGTCGGTGTCACTGGGAGGAGTTGGGCCCCATCGTCGGTGTCACTGGGAGGAGTTGGGCCCCATCGTCTGTGTCACTGGGAGGAATTGGGCCCCATCGTCGGTGTCACTGGGAGGAATTGGGCCCCATCGTCGGTGTCACTGGGAGGAATTGGGCCCCATCGTCGGTGTCACTGGGAGGAATTGGGCCCCATCGTCGGTGTCACTGGGAGGAATTGGGCCCCATCGTCGGTGTCACTGGGAGGAATTGGGCCCCATCGTCGGTGTCACTGGGAGGAATTGGGCCCCATCGTCGGTGTCACTGGGAGGAATTGGGCCCCATGGTTGGTGTCTTTGGAAGGAATTGGGCCCCATCATTGGTGTCATTGGGCCCCATCATTGGTGTCATTGGGCCCTATCGTTGGGGTTATTGGGAGGAATTGTGCCCCATCATTTGGTGTCATTGGGCCCCATTGTTGGGGTCATTGAAGGGAACTGTGCCCCATTATTGGTGTCACTGGGAAGAATTGTTACCCCATTGTTGGTGTCACAGGAATTGTTGCTGTATGATTAAGATGTCTTATTTTCCTAGTACAGTACAGGAAACAGGTGCTTAAAGCGACTCCTCACCCTCTGGAAAGACTTCTCTCCTATTCAGCAGCCCTCCTCCCTCTGCCAGCAGAACAGAGCAGTCTTTTTTTTTTTTGTTTCGTATAAAAAAAAAAATAAAAAAAAAAATGTAGCAGCCACCCCCGCTCATCACTAACCTAGGCGAATAACGTACTCTTTCCTCCCTTCTTTTGCCCTCCTGGTGTATTCACGTCACATATCTCTGGAGGCACAGTGCATCATTCAGAAAGGAGGAGGGGGGGGGGGGGGGCGTGTCTAGCACTGCATCAACAGGAGGCGCGTCGGTTAAACCAGGAAGAATTGGTGGGCCTTTTGATGCCACAATCAACATGGTGGGAAACGAGAGGTGGCAGAATACAAGAGGACCTCAGCAGGACAATGTTGTACCCTTTGGGTTGGCGAGTATCGGAAACGTGTACAACGGACCACCCGGTAAGCAGGGGGGTGGGCGGAGATCTGCTTTTTCAACACCGCAAACCACGCCAACAAGCCCATGTAAACAAACAGGTCAAGAAATCATGGACCATGTCAAGACAAGTTCTTTGGGATGTTCCAGAGAAGGACATAAAAGGAGGCAAGGATAATGTCCTAGGTGAGGTGTAAGGAGGAGACCACCCTCGGGAGAAAAGAGGTTTTTGACCTCAGGGCAAAAAGGGAATAACAGGGGGTGCCAGATGAAGTGCAGGAGGTAAGAACAAGGTTTTATTGACTGGCTACTCGCATTAGGCAACAAACAAGCAGGCATGTAGTAACTAGAGAGATGTCTGGGGCAGGCGTAGGTGTCTTGGAGTTACCATAGAGGGCAAGCCACTTCCAAGCCTGGTATGTCTGCACCGGACCAAGAACTCTCAGCCAAGTCGAACCATAACCAGCGTGGAAGGCACAGGAGGCCGAGCCGGAAGTGATGTTAACTGGAGACCACGTCCAAGTGCCACGTCCTCCTGGGCCAGGTCGATGCATTGAGAACCAGGCGTAGACCAGGTGAACCTGTTTACCAGAGTGTCCACTGCGAAGACCCAAGGATCCCCCTAGAGCTGGTGACATACCTGTCCAGTTTGGTGCCTGGACACCAGAAGAGGTTTCTTGCAAAGGAGTTCTGCTGACCAGAATTCTCCACATCCTGGAGATCTGGTGAAGCATATCTGCCAAGACATACGCAGTAATGTAAGGCAACAGGTAAAAGCTCGAATTGGTGGTGAATGAGGTTCTGTTGGTGGAGCTAGAGTCTCTCCGGCCATGTCCTTGTCTAAACTGCCAGGTTCTGGCAAACCGCCATGAAAGCAACTGCAGAATATGCACAAGGTTTGATGCACAATACATCGAACCTTGAAGCAGTTGGGCTACAGCAGCAGAAGACCACACCGGGTGCCAATCCTGTCAGCCAAGAAGAGGAAACTGAGGCTACAATTCACACAGGATCACCAAAATTGGACAATAGAAGATTGGAAAAACGTTGCCTGGTCTGATGAGTCTGTATTTCAGCTGCCACATTCAGATGGTGGGGTCAGAATTTGGCGCATGGATCCATCCTGCCTTGTATCACCGGTTCAGGCTGGTGGTGGGGGGTGTAATGATGAGGGGGGGGGGGATATTTTCTTGGCACACTTTGGGCCCCTTAGTACCAATTGAGCATGGTATAAACCCCACGGCATACCTGAGTATTGTTGATGACCATGTCCACCCCTTTATGACTACAGTGTCCCCATCTTCTGATGGCTCCTTCCAGCAGGATAATGCACCATGTCACAAAGCTCCAATCATCTCACCACTGGACAATGAGGTCACTGTACTCCAATGGCCTCCACACTCACCACATCTCATCCAATAGAGCAGATTTGGGATGTGGAACGGGAGATCGTTGTGCAGCCAACAAATTTGCAGCAACTGTGTGATGCTATCATGTCACTATGGACCAAAATCTCTGAGGAACGTTTCCAACACCTTGTTGGATCTATGCCACCAAGAATGAAGGCAAAAGGGGGTCCAACCCGGTACTAGCAAGGGGGACCTACTAAAGTGGCCGGTGAGTGTATGTACATTTATTATTGTTTTAAATTATAAGTGAACTTAGCCTTTAAACTTAGTTAAAATTTCAACTGAAAGCGACTCATCCTGATCAGATTCTTCTGAAGGACGGAGGATCTTACTAAACTAGCTCCTCCTCGGGCAGTGTTGCTGCATCCTAAGCAAACGCTAGAGACTGACCCAGGAGGGGAGGCCGGAAGGGATTGTTCAAGACCCCCTGTTATCTATGGCCTCTAAAAAAGGACCTCGTGTGTCCACAAAATAATACATTGTGGCAGAAAATCACTACTGAGATAAGTAGGAAGAATGTGGAGTGGTGGAACGTCCAATGAAGAGCTGAGAGGAAGGCAAGGAATCGGACTATGAGCAACTTTCCGAACAGAGTTAATAGGACCCGGTGGAGATAGACTTCAAAACTTCTCTATGAACAGAGAAGAGGACACCAGCAAAAAACATGAGGCCTGCTGGGAGTGGGAGGGGTTATATGGGGGGATATCTCAGTAACTTTCTTTTTGCCAGTGGTATATAATCCTTTGTTAAAGACTAGAAAATTGCTTCTCCTGTACAACTTGAAAACAACTCATTTCATTTTTGTAATATTGGTTATATTTCGTGTTTCTGTTTTCCGGCCAGCAGGGGTTTACCAGGCTTATCTGCTTCAGTTTACAAAGCTGAATAGCTCAAATCTCGTCAGCAGTAAATAACGTTTCCTAGCCTGAATGGTGCACAGATGGCCAACCGGCTGCCAGCTGAAAGAACAGATGGTGATATTCCAGCCTATCAAAATATCACCAATGTACACTATATCACCAAAAGTATTGGGACGCCTGCCTTTACACGCACATGCATTTTAATGGCATCCCAGTCTTAGTCCGTAGGGTTCAATATTGAGTTGGCCCACCCTTTGCAGCTATAACAGCTTCAACTCTTCTGGGAAGGCCGTCCACAAGGTTTAGGAGTGTGTCTATGGGAATGTTTGACCATTCTTCCAGAAGCGCATTTGTAAAGTCGGACGAAGAAGGCCTGGCTTGCAGTTTCCGCTCTAATTTATCCCAAAGGTGTTCTATCGGGTTGAGGTCAGGCCAGTAAAGTTCCTCCACCACAAACTCGCTCATCCATGTCTTTATGGACCTGGTTTTGTTCACTGGACCAAACCATTTGGTGGAAGGGGGGGGGGGGGGTGTTATTGTGTCGGGTTGATACTCAGGGGTTGGGCCTGGCCCTTAGCTCCAGTGAAGGGAACTCTTAAGGCGCTTTATGGACCTTGCTTTGTGCACTGGTGCGCAGTCATGTTGGAACAGGAAGGGGCCGTCCCCAAACTGTTCCCACAAAGTTGGGAGCATGAAATTGTCCAAAATGTCTTGGTATGCCGACGCCTTAAGAGGTCCCATCATTGGAACTAAGAGGTCAAGCCCAACCCCTGAAAAACAACCCCACACCATAATCCCCCCTCCACCAAATGGTTTGGACCAGTGAACAAAACAAGGTCCATAAAGACATGGATGAGCGAGTTTGGGGTAGAGGAACTTGACTGGCTTGCACAGAATCCTGACCTCAAACCGATAATACACCTTTGGGATGAATTAGAGCGGAGACTGGGAGCCAGGCTTTCTCGTCCAACATCAGTGCCTGACCTCACAAATGCGCTTCTGGAAGAATGATCAAACATTCCCATAGACACACTCCTAAACCTTGTGGACGGCCTTCCTAGAAGAGTTGAAGCTGTTATAGCGGCAAAGGGTGGGCCAACTCAATATTGAACCCTATGGATTAAGACTGGGGTGTCATTAAAGTTCATGCGTGTGTAAAAGCAAGTTGCCCAATACTTTTGGTAATATAGTGTAAAAAGGAAAAGTCTGGGATGGGAGTGCTGGATGTTTTCATAACAGGCCCAAAAGAGGATTATCCTGGTGTACCCAGAATTGGAGATTATGTGGCAGACAGTGGTGACAGTGTACCTGTATTGGTGACAATGTGGCGGACAGGGATGATCGAAAACCCAATTTTAGTGACATTTTGTCACAATAGGGACAATGCACCTGAATTGATGACAATGTGGCGGACAGTGGAGACAAAGTACCCTGTAGTGTTGGCACTGTGGCAGGAAGTGGTGACAGCGAACCCCATATTAGTGACATTGTGCCAGACAGCTGTGACTGCATCCCGTACTAGTGACAATGTGGTGGGCAGTGATAACCATGTAGCTTGTACTGGTGACAATGTGGTGGGCAGTGAGGACCATGTAGCTTGTACTTGTGACAATGTGGACAGTGATGACCATGTAGCTTGTACCGGTGATGACCATGTACCTTGTACTGGTGATCATGTGGTGGGCAGTAATGACCATGTAGCTTGTACCAGTGACAGTGTGGTGGGCAGTGATGACCATGTAGCTTGTACTGGTGACAATGTGGTGGGCAGAGATGACCATGTAGCTTGTACTGGTGACAATGTGGTGGGCAGTGATGACCATGTAGCTTGTACTGGTGACAATGTGGTGGGCAGTGATGATCATGTAGCTTGTACTGGTGACAATGTGGTGGGCAGTGATGACCATGTAGCTTGCACTAGTGACAATGTGGCGGGCAGTGATGATCATGTAGCTTGTACTAGTGACAATGTGGTGGACAGTGAGGACCATGTAGCTTGTACTGGTGATCATGTGGTGGGCAGAGATGACCATGTAGCTTGTACCAGTGACAGTGTGGTGGGCAGTGATGACCATGTAGCTTGTACTGGTGACAATGTGGTGGGCAGTGATGACCATGTAGCTTGTACTGGTGACAATGTGGTGGGCAGTGATGACCATGTAGCTTGTACTGGTGACAATGTGGTGGGCAGTGATGACCATGTAGCTTGTACTGGTGACAATATGGTGGGCAGAGATGACCATGTAGCTTGTACTGGTGACAATGTGGTGGGCAGTGATGACCATGTAGCTTGTACTGGTGACAATGTGGTGGGCAGAGATGACCATGTAGCTTGTACTGGTGACAATGTGGTGGGCAGAGATGACCATGTAGCTTGTACTGGTGACAATGTGGTGGGCAGAGATGACCATGTAGCTTGTACTGGTGACAATGTGGTGGGCAGTGATGACCATGTAGCTTGTACTGGTGACAATGTGGTGGGCAGAGATGACCATGTAGCTTGTACTGGTGACAATGTGGTGGGCAGTGATGATCATGTAGCTTGTACTGGTGACAGTGTGGTGGGCAGTGATGACCATGTAGCTTGCACTAGTGACAATGTGGCGGGCAGTGATGATCATGTAGCTTGTACTAGTGACAATGTGGTGGACATTGAGGACCATGTAGCTTGTACTGGTGATCATGTGGTGGGCAGAGATGACCATGTAGCTTGTACCAGTGACAGTGTGGTGGGCAGTGATGACCATGTAGCTTGTACTGGTGACAATGTGGTGGGCAGTGATGACCATGTAGCTTGTACTGGTGACAATGTGGTGGGCAGTGATGACCATGTAGCTTGTACTGGTGACAATGTGGTGGACAGTGATGACCATGTAGCTTGTACTGGTGACAATGTGGTGGGCAGTGATGACCATGTAGCTTGTACTGGTGACAATGTGGTGGACAGTGATGACCATGTAGCTTGTACTGGTGACAATGTGGTGGGCAGTGATGACCATGTAGCTTGTACTGGTGACAATGTGGTGGGCAGAGATGACCATGTAGCTTGTACTGGTGACAATGTGGTGGGCAGTGATGACCATGTAGCTTGTACTGGTGACAATGTGGTGGGCAGAGATGACCATGTAGCTTGTACTGGTGACAATGTGGTGGGCAGTGATGACCATGTAGCTTGTACTGGTAAGGCGGAGCTACGCGATCACGTCACACGCGGAAGTGGAAGAGAGTGTGGAACGCAGCTGAGGCGCACGCCGCTCAGCTGACGGCCTGGATTTCACTAGCTCTCTGTGTGCACACCACTTAACGCAGTGTGAAGGCTTGGCTTGGCTTTTTGCTTTATTTTTTATTCTATATACTTTTACCTAATAGCCCGGAATGTTGGGCATTTAATTTTTTAATAAAGTATTTTTTAAAAAACGTATTACACTACGGGAGCCCTGTTTCCTTTCTTATGTGGATTACCTATTCCGGACGGGTTTTTGTGGCTGAAGCGGGAGGACCCAGGAACAACCTCATTGGAACCTAGGATACCATACCAGAGTGTAACACTACATGCCTACTACCCCTGCAGGGGTACAGGGAGCTGGTGAGTGGGGATCCTTGAGGGGGAGCACCGCAAGTCACTGGATGATAGCTGATTGCTTGCACAAAAGTCACTAATTACAAAGAATACTGCTGGAACACCGTTGGAATACATTATATATACACCTTTCTGCTGGAACATTTTTTGACTCATATATATATAATTTCATGCTGGGACTGTTAGATATTCGTATATATATAATGTCATGCTGGGACTGTTAGATATTTATATATAATTTACATTTTTTTTTCTTCACATGTGGGATTGGATTCTCACGCTCATAAGGACTTCTTATGTTTTTTATGTTTTATGTGGTCACGAAATACCTATAATATTTGGTTTGCTCATTTATAATTTATTATTTAATACCCTTCTCATCACTACCTAAGAGGTTTCTGGATGGATGGAGGGTATTAAACACATGCTTTAGAATAGTTTTCACGTGGTACCTAATGATTAATTAACTGATTGGTTTATTACACATATCTCAGAGGGGACGTCTGTAGATTAGATTCCCCCATTAACACAGAGGTGGGGACACATCCATGCAAATAGCTTTTATTTTTATTTTTATTTAATTTGATTGTTGACTTTTCCCCTTCAGAGCGGGTGCTCTTAAATACACATTCAGCACTTATTTTCACAATAGATACCCCAATAAAGGTAGCGCCACTTACCCCTATTTTTGTAAAAGATCTCATGTAGCTTGCACTAGTGACAATGTGGTGGGCAGTGATGACCATGTAGCTTGTACTGGTGACAATGTGATGGGCAGTAATGACTATGTAGCTTGTACTGGTGACAATGTGGTGGGCAGTGATGACCATGTAGCTTGTACTGGTGACAATGTGGTGGGCAGTGATGACCATGTAGCTTGTACCAGTGACAGTGTGGTGGGCAGTGATGACCATGTAGCTTGTACTGGTGACAATGTGGTGGGCAGAGATGACCATGTAGCTTGTACTGGTGACAATGTGGCGGGCGGTGATGACCATGTAGCTTGTACTAGTGACAATGTGGGAGATGGCGGTGAGATTGTACCTGGTACTGGGCACAATGTTCAGGGCAGTTGTGACGGCATACACCATACTGGTGACAGATGGCCAGGTGCCCCTCTGAGAGGAGAAGCAGTGATGGTGTATCTTACAATAATGACAATGAGTCAGGAAGTACTGATGGTAATTCTCATGTTGATGGCAGGATGTAGTAAAGTGGTGAAAGTGTGGGAGATATCCTAAATCTGGTGCAGTTCTGCACAGAAACCAATCAGCTTCCAGGATTTGCTGTCAAAGCTTAATTGAACAAGCAGAGGTTTGAAGCTGATTGGCTACCATGCACAGCTGCAGCAGATTTTGCACCCTCCAGTTCTAGTAACTCAACCCCACTAGATCTGAAAGGTGGTGCTGCATCTCATCCAGGCAAAGAGTGATTAGGTATTGATGGTGTATTTCTTATTGGTGATCATGCATTAGGATGCTGCAGGGAGTATAAAGTGCATATGTTCTACAAATGAGGAGGATAAGCCTAGTAACTTACCTGTGTGGGGTTGGCCAGCAGCAGCACCTGAGTAATAGCAGTTGGGGGCAGAATGGGATTGAATGCAGGAAGTTCACTGCCAGTTGCCGGTTGCAACTTTATCTTCATTGCCTTTAAAAACAGAAAAAAAAAAAAAAGATTAGAGACCACAAAGAGAGATGAAGGGGGGGGGGGGGGGGGGCAGGATGTTAGAATGGGATGGAACCAACCTTGGGCACAGCAGCCTGAAAACTAATTCCAGTGAAGGGGAGAGGGGCAGTACTCAGCATGGAGATCACAACCACCAGGACGTCAGGCCTGCCTGGAGGGCTATCCTGGGCAAAATGGAAAAGGACCCGAAAGCTGCGCTGGTCATACACAGTGACTGGGAGGATGCTACCTAAAGACACAAAACAATACAGTCAGGTAGAGAGGTCTATAAAAGTAGGAGACAAACCATCCTCATGTATGAAGCTTTGGACTGAAGAAGAGTCCACTAGGTGGGGCCATTCAGCAGGAATCATCTACAGTCAGATACTTCATACTTGTGGTCGGAAGAGGCTCAGAGCATTGGATCTAAAATCGTATCATTTATGCACAAGTAGGATAAATAGAGAAATATTCCATACTGGGTTTGATGGATTCCAGAGGCACAGTGACATTGGTGAGGGAGATGTCGCTCTTCACAGGGGACGGGACTTGCTGTTCTACTCCGACAAAAGGGGTGTTTCCCAGGACAGCGGACTGCTGCAGAGGAGAGGTGCCCGTTTTACTCTGCAGATCCCTTAGTGTGGGTTTGTGTTGGGGCTTTTCCCCCCTAAAAAAAATAAAATAAGGTGATGAAACATTATACATCAGGACAAAGGAAAGGCAGAGGAATGGAGGGAAATCCTGATCATCCAGGATATCAGCTCTCCAACCTTCTTCCACAGGACACCTAGGCCTTTCCACTCAAGCAAAAGACAACTGTGGTTGTTGATGAGCTGAATTCAGTGGTGGCTTATTACATATCTTAAAGTGGAAGTGCATGCAAAATCTAAAATCCCTGCATCTATAGACACCAGGGATCTAGTTTTTTCACCTTAATGCATAGAATTACAACCCCTTTAAGGAGCATGGTTAAACAAAATGAATCCCCCTTACCACCATCCCTCTCCCTATCATTACACAGGACACCTTCCTCAACACTACCCCACATTGTACACAGGACACCCTCACTCATACTAACCCCATCATTAAACACAGAGGTTATTTGTTTAGGGTGGAGAGGCAGGAAGGGGGGGTTAATGTTTAGGGTGGAGAGGTGGGAAGTGCCCAAACGCCCCCTATGGACGGGCTGCCACTGCTTTAAAGGTCATCACAGAGGACAAGGGGGCACTCTTTATGTCTAGCGGAAAAGAGATTTCATCTCCAAATACGGAAAGGTTTCTTCACAGTAAGAGCTGTGAAAATGTGGAATAGACTCCCTCCAGAGGTGGTTCTGGCCAGCTCAGTAGATTTCTTTAAGAAAGGTCTGGATTCTTTCCTAAATGTACAGAATATACCGTAACTGGATACTAATATTTATAGGTAAAGTTGATCCAGGGAAAATCCGATTGCCTCTCGGGGAATCAGGAAGGAATATTTTCCTCTAGTGCAATGAGCCAACCAGGGAAGTGACTGCTGGATATATTCCTACTAGACAGGGGGGTGCTTACTGAAGGCTACTAGTGTAATAAGCCAACAATGGTAGGGATTGCTAGACGTATTCCTACTAGACTGAGGGGTGTTTACGATTAGCTATTAGTGCAATGAGCCAACCAGCAAAGGGACTGCTGGATGTATTCCTACTAGACCTAGGGGTACTTACTGCAGGCTACTAGTGTAATAAGCCAACAATGGTAGGAACTACTTAACATATCCCTATTAGCTAGAGGGGAGCTTACTAGTCCACTAGTGCAATGAGCCAACCAGTGAAAGGACTGCTGGGTGTATTCTTGTTAGACAGAGGGGTTGCTGGCTACTAGTGCAATAAGCAAAGAGAAGGGGCTGCTGGATGCATCTCTACTAGAACAAAGGGTGCGTACTGCAGGCTTCTAGTGCAATGAGCCAACCGGTGAAAAGACTATTGGATGTATTCTTACTAGGCTGAGGGGCACTGGCTAACAGTGCAATAAGCCAACAAGAGAAAGGGCTGCTGAATGAATTCCTATTACACCAAGGGGTGCTTACCGCAGGCCACTAGTGTAACAAGCCAACAAGGGAATGGGATTACTGGACATATCTCTACTAGGCCAAGGGGTGCGTACTGCAGGCTACAAGTGCAATGAGCAAACCAGGGTAGGGGATATATTCTGAATAGACCGAGCGGTGCTT
Source organism: Lithobates septentrionalis (assembly GCA_037952835.1). NCBI lineage: Eukaryota > Metazoa > Chordata > Amphibia > Anura > Ranidae > Lithobates > Lithobates septentrionalis. The sequence goes on along the minus strand of JBBDGP010004084.1, from coordinate 34,653 downwards.
ACTACAGTCTACTAGTGCAATGAGCCAACCAGTGAAAGGACTGCTGGGTGTATTCTTACTAGACAGAGGGATGCTGGCTAACAGTGCAACAAGCCAACCAGAGAAGGGGCTGCTTAATCTATTCCTACTAGACCAGTTTCTTACCGCAGGCTACTAGTGCAATGAGCCAAGCAGCAAAGGGACTACTGGATATATTCCTACTAGACAGAGGGATGCTTACTGAAGGTTACTAGTGTAATAAGCCAGCAAGGGAAGGCTAATGAAAGGTGTAAACAGCAGCTTGGTGTATTATTATGACCACATGGTCACAGTATACCGTATTTATCGGCGTATAACACACACCTTAACTTTAAGAGGGAAGTTTCAGGGGAAAAAAAAAAAAAAAAAAAAAAAAACTTTCCACAGCCCCCTGCATGGTACACAGACCCCTTTCATTATAACCCCCCCCCCCCTCCCCACTCCCAGGAAACCCCGGTCTCCTGGGACGGCATTGCCAGCATGCTCTGGAGTATAGAGGGCATCGCTGCCGGCCCCTTCTCATGGGCCGCTCCTCCTGTGTCACTCGTGGATCTATTGAATATCTTCCAATGGCGCCGTGGACCCGTTAATGTGACTGCTCTCCTCTCTTTCATTGACGGTCACATGACCGCTCTCCTCCTCCAATCAAAAGCTATACTCGAGGAGGGGGCGAAGCGGGAGGAGGAGAGCGGCCAGAACGAGTGGTGTTGGTGGAGGGGATTTGGAGGCTTGGATTTAAATTGATAGTGGCACGGGGGGGGGGAGCGGTGTGTGGGAGGGGGCTGGCAGTAATGTTTTCTGGAGTTTGGAGTGTGCTGGCAGCGCTGTCCCAGGGCCAGGAGAGACGGGCGGGCGGGCGGCCTGACGCCCTCCCAATGGGTGGCACCCGGGGTGGACCGCCGATCCCTGCCCCCCTAGCCCCCCCCCCGTTGGTTAAAAAAAACAGATATCGGCATATAACACACAGGCACAGTTTACCCTCTGTTTTCAGGGTAAAAAAGTGCGTGTTATACGCCGTAAATATGGTAATTTTTTTTCGTTGGCAAGTCCTGGAGAAGATTCACTTAATGTTTTATTATACAGCAAGGAGCCAACCAGGGCAGGGGATGTATTCTGACTAAACCAATGGGGCTTATCGCAGGCTACTAGAGCAATGAGCCAACCAGGATAGGGGTTGTATTCTGACTAAAACAATGGGGCTTATCGCAGGCTACTAGAGCAATGAGCCAACCAGGATAGGGGTTGTATTCTGACTAAACCAATGGGGCTTATCGCAGGCTACTAGAGCAATGAGCCAACCAGGATAGGGGTTGTATTCTGGATTTGTCCAAAATTGCTTTACACAACATATAATATCTGTCTTTACTTTGTTCTGTCAGAGAATATCAGACGTCTACATTATGTCTGGTTTATAGGACACTCCTGAAGGTCTTCCAAACAGAAGCTCCGCAGTCATAGACTTACACTTACCATCGTACATGCATGGCTGTGGGCGGAAGGGATTGCTGAAGAAGGGTTTTCCCAAGTAGATCCAGATCATCCAAAGCGCTACTAGGCTGGGCCGGAGTCTGTGAGACTGAAGAGACCTTCTCTCCCGGAGCCGAGTCTGTGCTCCCCTCTGAAGACTATGATCAGACCATTCACAGGAGTGGCAGAGAAGAAACGCAGATTAGTCACATATATTCATTTTGATTAGTAATTATTTGGCTGATCATATTTAGCCATTAGGCCTCATTCACAATGGCGTACTGATCTATACACCCACAGGCCATCTTCACCCGCATGGAATGCAGAGGTATTTTGTGCATCTGCATGCAGACAGTCCTATTCATGTCTATTGGGAAGCAGCGCGACTGTACGAACTGCTGATACCAATCAGACATCCATGCAGGCGCTGGAGCCGCAATGTGCGCTTGGGGCCGCACACCTGCATGGCTGTCTAATTGGGACCAGCAGCTGTGTCCGTACAATTACTGCTTCCCAATAGACATGAATGGGACTGTCTGCACAGGACACTTGTGCATTCTGCAGGGGTCACGATGGCCCCTTTGGAGATGTACTGATTGATACGCCCATGTGAATGAGGCCTTACAATTCTTGCTGTTCACAACCCAATTTCAAACTGTAAAGCACATAAACATCACTTTAGCAATCCCTACTTCCCCTCCTCCATATCCCGGCAAAGCTCCTATTCTGTATTTTATGGGAGCAAAGAGAACAATAACCAAAAGGGGCAACATGGCAAACCACAGCAATGAGGTGAAACATCTGATGTTGTCAATGCAAATGTTGAAATGCCATTGGAGTGCCACCACAAATGTCAGGCCTTGCCATGGTTGTAAATGCTAGGCTTTGCCATGGTTAGGAGACTCGTGATGTATTTAGCCACTTAAGCTCTGGAAGACTTTACCCCCTTCATGACCCGGCCATTTTTTGCCATTCAGCACTGAGCACAAGAGATTTATATAATTTTTTTTTTCCACACAAAATAGGGATTTCTTTTGGTGGTATTTGTTTGCCACTGGGTTTTTTATTTTATAAATAAAAAAAAAGAAAAAAAAAAAAAAAGAAAAAAAAGAGACCCAAAATTTTGTAAAAAAATAAAAATATATATAATAATAATAAAATATAATAAAATATAATATAATATAATATATTATATATATATCACTCAAGATTTCAGTGGCAGTTAAGTCAGCCCCCCCCCCCCCCCCCCCAGCATCAGTTAGTGTCAGATTGCTCACCACACTATCGCAGTCCCATTATAAGTTTCTGATCACCACCATTTGTATTATAAAAAGCTCCATAAATCTATTCCATAGTTTGCAGACATCATAACTCATGCAAATCAATATACGCTTATTGTGATCTTTATTATCAAAGACATGTAGCAGAATACATTTTGACACATTGATGCATACATTTGAAGAAATTAGATTTTTTTAAATGATTTTATTGGATATGTTTTATAGCAGAAAAAAATGTATATAGATCGATAGAGATATATATATATCTATCTATTTAGAGATATATATCTATAGATATCTATAGATAGATAGATAGATAGATAGATAGATAGATATAATCTATATCTATCTATCTACATATACATCTATATGTCTATATATATATATATATATATATATATATCTATACAGAGATATAGATAGATATATATCTATCTCTATCTATATACAGTGGGGACAGAAAGTATTCAGACCCCCTTAAATTTTTCACTCTTCGTTATATTGCAGCCATTTGCTAAAATCATTTAAGTTCATTTTTTTCCCCATTAATGTACACACAGCACCCCATATTGTACACACAGCACCCCATATTGACAGAAAAACACAGAATTGTTGACATTTTTGCAGATTTATTAAAAAAGAAAAACTGAAATATCACATGGTCCTAAGTATTCAGACCCTTTGCTCAGTATTTAGTAGAAGCCCCCTTTTGATCTAATACAGCCATGAGTCTTTTTGGGAAAGATGCAATATGGCTGCGATAGTGTGGTAAGCAATCTGAAAGTAACTGATGCTGTGGGGGAATTGACTTAACTGCCACTGAAATCTCGAGTGACTATTAGAGTGATCAGTGTTAATAATTGTCACTGTACTAATGACACTGGCTGGGAAGGAGTTAACATCTAGGGCGATCAAGGGGTTAATTGTGTGCCTAACAATCTCTTTGTATCTTATCCCTGCTTTACAGAGAGAAGAAACCGAGATATCGCTCCCTGTACAGAGCCCTGTGTTGATTGTCAACACAGGGCTCTGTGCTGTGATGGGCATTTGGGCATTTATATTGTATGCTAATTATGTGTACAACATTTGTTTGACTTTCCATGTAATATATGTAGTGTATCTTTGTCATATGTGGACTTTATATGTTTTTGATTCCATATCATTAAAGATTGCTTTTTACATACTTCTGTGTGGGTGGTCTGTTAAAGTCCCAATTGAGGGGGTTACCATTTTTGTTTCTGTGCTGTGATTGGACATAGCCAATCAGAAGGTTCTGGCCAAGAATTATTGGCCTAGATCTGCTGAAAGACTCCTGCTGTGTATAATCACAGTGGGCGCTGGTAGGGGGGGGGGGGTGGGGGTTGCACGCGCACCCTAAACCCATAAGCCGGCAGCGACATACCAGTGTGTCGCTTTGCCTGCACGGGCTGCCCGTTCGCAGTACACTGCGGGTAGGCGGTCCCAATGTGGTTAAAATCCAACAAGCCTAAAACTTTTCGTTGTGCCATCTAGTTTGAGCTCCATATCTGAGGGGAATGACTATATTGCATCTCTGAATGGCAGTTACTAGCTGGAAGTATCTCCGTTACCTGGAAATTGTTCCACGATGATGTGTCTGAAGGCTGTGCAGGAGGTGCGGGGTCATTTAGACCTAAAATAAAATCAAGAAAAGCAGATATGAATCATCACTGGTCATAACAAAAGCTGGAATTCCATCATATTTGGTGGAGTGCGTTTTACTGGAATAGGGGCATAGAATCATAGCACACATTCTTATGCCGTGTCTGGAACCCGGAACAGGAGCCTATAGCTGTGTGTGCCCCCCGTTCCAGAGATTCAAACACCCCCCACCCATTTGTCCTTTTTATCTTTCTCACCAAAAAAAAAATTAATAAAATTAAAAAAATCAAGCATTATGGGTTGTCTTTTAACCACTTGCTTACTGGGCACCTAAACCTCCCTCCTGCCCAGACCAATTTTCAGCTTTTAGCGCTGTCACTCTTTGAACGACAATTGCAAGGTCATACAACGCTGTACACAAATGAAATTTTTATAATTTTTTCTCCACAAACAGAGCTTTCTTTTGGTGGTATTTGATCACCTCTGGGTTTTTTATTTTTTGTTAAAAAATTAAAGAACGATTTAAAAAACAAAAAAACAAAATCATTTTATATATTGTTAATAAATTTTCAGGTAATTTTTATCCTTCATTGATGTACGCTGATGAGGCTGCACTGATGGGCACCGATAGGCTGCACTGATAAGGTGGCACTGGTGGGCACTGATGAGGTGGCACTGAAGGGCATTGATAGGTGGCACTGATAGGCAGCACTGCTAGGTGGCACTGATTGTCAGCACTGGTGGGCATTGATAGGTGGCACTGATTGCTGGCACTGATTTGTGTCACTGGCAGGCGGTACTTGTGGGCACATATGAGGCAGCTTTGCCTCTTCCTCTTCGGGACCGATGTCCCTTCAAACAGAGCCGGCGATCGGCTTTTTTTCTTCTCACACTGACAGCGTGAGAAGAAAAAAAAAAAAAAAAAAAAAAAAAGATTACCAATCTTCTGTTTACATTACGTGATCAGCTGTCATTGGCCGATAGCTGATCACATGGTAAGGGGCCGGGATCGGCCCCTTACCTTGAATCTGTGATCACCCGAGTCTCATTGACTCGGGTGATCACAGCGCACAGCGCGCGTCCCCTTCAGGGGGGCGTGGCCAGCTTTGAAAGGGGAGGACGTCAACAGACGGCCTCCGGGCAACGAATGACAGCTACAGCGTGGATCTGAACAGGTTAACCATGGTTACCACCAAGGAAACACTAGTAGTCATCACTGCTTTGCACTAAAAGGGATTCCCAGGCAAGGATATTGCTGCTACTAAGATCACACCTAAATCAACCATTTATTGGATCATCAAGAACCTGAAGGAGAGAGAGGTTCAATTGTTGTGAAGAAGGATTCAGGGTGCCCAAGAAAGTCCAGCAAGGGCCAGGACCGGACAGCTGATTCAGCTGTGGGATCGGGGTACCATCAGTGCAGAGCTTGCTCAGGGATGGCATCAGGCAGGTGTGAGGACATCGGCACACACAGTGAGAAGCCTTTTGGAGGATGGCCTGGTGCCAAGAAGGGCAGCAAAGAAGCCACTTCTCTCCCGGAAAAACATCAGAGACAGATTGATATTCTGCAGAAGGTACAGGGATTGGACTGCTGAGGACTGGGGAAAAGTAATTTTCTCTGATGAATTCCCTTTTCCTTTGTTTGGGCCATTCGGAAAAAACCTTGTCCAAAGAAGAATAGGTGAGCGCTACCACCAGTCCTGTTTCATGCCAACAGTAAAGCATCCTGAGACCATTCATGTGTGGGGGCTTCTCAGCCAAGGGATTGGCTCAATTAGAATTTTGTCTAAGAACACAGCCATGAAGAAAGAATGGTACAAAAACATCCGAGAGCAACTTCTCTCAACCATCCAAGAACAGTTTGGTGAGGAACAATGCCTTTTCCAGCATGATGGAGCACCTTGTCATAAAGGCAAAAGTGATAACCAAGTGGCTTGGTGAACAAAACATGGACATTTTGGGTCCATAGCCAGGAAACTCCCCAGACCTTAATCCCATTGATAACTTGTAGTCAATCCTCAAGAGGCGGGTGAGCAAAAAAAAAAAAAAAAAAACCCACACATTCTGACAAACTCCAAGCATCGATTATGCAAGGATGGGCTGCCATCGGTCAAGGGGTGGCCCAGAAGTTGATGGACATCATGCCAGGGGGGATTACAGAGGTCTTGAAAAAGAAGGGTCAACACTGCAAATATTGACTCTTTGCATAAACTTCATGTAATTGTCAATAAAAGCCTTGGACACTTCTGAAATGCTTATAATTATACTTCAGTATCCCAGAGTAACATCTGACAAAAAGATCTAAAAACACTGAAGCAGCAGACTTTGCGAAAATGAAAATTTGTTTCATTCTCAAAACTTTTGGCCATTGCTGTAGTACTGAAGTCCAAACTACTCCGGAAATCCCCCTTACCACTGGTAAAATTAATATCATTATTACACAGAATTTATGTAGAGCCAACAGTTTGCATGGTGCTTTACAATATAACGCGAGACAGTACAGTTACAATACATAGGGGAGGGCCCTGCTCATACCTTACAGGCATGGGTGCTCAACCTATGGCCTTCCAGCTGTTGTGGAACTGTAAGTCCCATCATGCCTCTGCCTTTCGGGGTCATGCTTGTAACGGTCAGCCTAGCAATGCCTCATGGGACTTGTAGTTCCGCAAAACAGCTGGAGGACCGCAGGTTGTGCACCCCATGGCTTACAGTCTAATACCTCGTGATCTGGGAATATCAAGTTAACACAGCCAAGGGATTATGTTCCTTACCTAGTGACATGAGCTCGTCATCGAGCAGCGATAATGATGCGGAGGCTGAGGGGGCACTGGAAGAGTATGGCAGGGGCTGGGCTGGAACAGAAGGGTATGAAGGAGCTGCTGCGGCAGAAGTCATATCCAGTCCTGAGAGATCCAGCAGAGCAGAAGAACTGGCTGAGAGAAGACAAGATATTCACCCAGAGATTCAACATTACTGATCCAAACTAGTGAGGGGGTGCAATGTCTGCTCACCTGGCATATTGCCGGAAGACGTCTCTCCATTGATTTCTTCCCCTTTCACCAGCTGGCGGTAAGTATTGATAACCTGCGTTAAGCTGTCATTGGCTTGTAATATTTCCGCTTGAAAAAAAACAAAAACAGAAGAAGAACGTCACTGATGTAGGCTTTGGACAACCAGTCACATCTCCTGTTCATTGTGAATTAAAAAAAAGCCAACCTTTTCACATGGATTTAACCACTTCAATATCGGGCACCTTTACACCTTCCTGCCCAGACCAATTTTCAGCTTTCAGCGCTGTCACACTTTGAATGACAATTGCGCGGTCATCCAACACTGTACCCAAACTAAGTTTTTATCATTTTGTTCCCACAAATAGAGCTTTCTTTTGGTGGTATTTGATCACCTCTGCGATTTTTATTTTCTGCTAAACAAATAAAAAAATGGCCGAAAAGTTTGAAAAAAAAATAAAAATTTTTTTTTTGTTTCTATTACAAAATTTTGTAAATAAGTACGTTTTCTCCTTCATGATGGGCACTGATGGGGCTGCACTAACAGGCACTGATAAAGCGGCACTTATGGGCACCGATGAGGTGGCACCGATGATGGGCACTAATATGCAGCACTGATGGGTATACATAGGCGGCACTGATAGGCGGCATGGATGAGCACTGATAGGCGGCACTGATGTACATTAATAGATGGTACTGATGGATGTCAATCAGTGCCAAACAATAATGCCTGCCAATCAGTGATGCCCATTGTGGGCACTGATTGGCATCCCTGATGGTGACTAGTGGTGGGCATCCCTGGTGGTCCTGGTGGTGTCCCTGGTGGTCCAGTGTGGGCATCCTCAGGGGGGGCTGCACTGATAATCAATCAGCACAGACCCCCGTCAGAAGAGCAGCCGATCGGCTCTCCTCTACTCGCGTCTGACAGACGCAAGTGAGGAAAAGCCGATCAACGGCTCTTCTTGTTTACATCGTGATTAGTCGTGATTGGACACGGCTGATCATGTGGTAAAAAGTCTCCATGAGAGACTCTTTACCTAGATTGGAGTTGCGGTGTGTCACACTGACACACCGCAACAACGATCGCCGCGATGCGTGCCCCGGGGGCGCGCAGCGGCTTGATATCCTGGCTACGTCAGATGAGGTCCGGTCAGGATATCGCAACCACTTTGCCAACGTCATATTGCTAAATGGCGGTTGGCAAGTGGTTAAAGGAGAAGTACAGCCTGAGCTTTTTAGGCTGGGCTTCTCCTCTGGGTCACAGGAGTACAATTCGTTTTGCACTCCTGTGATCCGTTTTCAGTGGAGAGGGGTCTGAAGTCCGCTCTCTGCTGACGCCACTGCTATCAGTCGAGGCACCGCGTCATCCCGACTTCCGAAATCTGGATCCACCAGCTGCCTTGACTGATGGCAGTCTCAGCCTCTCAGCGAGTCGCTGAGACGGCCGCTCCCCTCCCCTCCACAGCTCATCGCTCCAATGAGCATGGAGGATCAGAGCAGGAGAGATGCTGACTGACGGGCACCATCTCTACGCTTGGGGAGGAGTGAGAACCGAGCCATCGGCGGTGTTCGGTGGCTCGGTTCTCAGTGCAGAGGCACCGGGGGACAGCTGCAGCACCTAGGTAAGTACGAATATAAAAAAACAAACCCATACTTCTCTTTTAAAGCTGAACTCTGGGATAATCAAATACTATCTTAGTACAAGAATGTGTATTCCTCCTGAATCTCATTGATCTTTGTGTATTTCTTCCAGATCTGTGCAGTAATCCAGTGTGAGACTTCCTGTAATAAAGACCACTCACTGCTGCTCTCTCTCCTTGTGCAGGGAGACTGGTCTTGTCTCCGCCCCCTCCTGTAGTTCTCTGCAGTGGGTGGAGTCTGTGGGCCCCTCCCACAGCTCTGCTCTCTCTCATTGTGCAGGGAGACTGGTCCTGTTTCCGCCCACTCCTGTTTTTATTGTATTGGGTATTGCCTACTAGGTGCCTCCCATAGCTCTGCTTTATGACGTCACTGCTACTTTTATAAGGTAATAACTGGGTCTACAAAAGGCATTTGGTGCACGCTGTGGATGTATATCCTTGTTGAGGGATATATTTAAAGTGATTCTAAAGACTTGCCTTTTTTTTTTTATTTAAAATAACACCAGTCATACTCACCTGCTCTGTGCAATGGTTTTTGCACAGTGCTGATCCTCCTCTTCACAGGTCCCCCAGCGGCACTCCTGGCTCCTTCTCCCCCCCCCCCCCCCCCCAGCCAAATGCCCCACATAGCAAGCTCCTTGCTACAGGGAAACCTGTGCATGCTCGCTCCCAAGCTGGCTCTCTGTCTGTCTATGTGCCTGTTCGCTCTCGAGCTGGCTCTTTATATCCATAAAATGCAGACTCGCCGCCCACGCTCTCCTCGCTGTCAGTAATTGACAGCAGCAAGAGCCAATGGCTCCCAATGTTGTGTCTGAGCCAATGAGGAGGGAGAGAGCCAAAAAAAGCCGCTGTTCTCATGCACATTGCTGGATCAAAGGGGGCTGAGCGGGAGCTACATGCATTCGTTTTTTTTACCTTAACCACTTGCCAACCGCTGCACGCCGATATACATCGGCACAATGGCAACGGTGGGCAAATGGGCGTACCTGTACGTCCCCTTTAATTGGCAGGGCTAGCGGGCGTGCGCGCGCCGCATACAGCGTGCCCGTGCCCGCGGACTCGATGTCCACCGGTGTCTTGGCGATCGTGTCACGGAGCCGCAGAACGGGGAGATGCCTATGTAACAAGGCATTTCCCCATTCTGGCTTGTGACATGACAGGGAGCTACTGCTCCTTGTCAGTCATCAGGAGCAGTGATCGCTGTCATGTGAGTGGTAGCCCATCCCCCCCACAGTTAGAATCACTCTCTAGGACACACTTAACTCCTTGATCGCCCCCTAGTGTTTAACCCCTTCCCTGCCAGCGTCATTTACACAGTTATCAGTGCATTTTTATAGCGCTGATCGCTGTATAAATGACAGTGGTCCCAAAATAGTGTCAAAACTGTCCGATATGTCCACCATAATGTCGCAGTAACAATAAAAACCGCAGGTCACCGCCATTACTAATAAAAAAAAAATTATAATAAAAATGCCATAAAACTATCCCCTATTTTGTAGACGCTATAACTTTTGCGCAAATCAATCAATATACTCTTATTGCGATTTTTTTTACCAAAAAATATATAGAAGAATACATATCGGCCTAAACTGAGGAAAAAATTTGGGTTTTTTTATATATTTTTGGGGGATATTTATTATAGCAAAAAGTAAAAAATATTGCTTTTTTTTTCAAAATTGTCACTTTTTTTGTTTATAGCACAAAAAATAAAAACCGTAGAGGTGATCAAATACCACCAAAAGAAAGCTCTATTTGTGGGGAAAAAAGGACGTCAATTATGTTTGGGTGCAGCGTGGCACGACCGCGCAATTGTCAGTTAAAGCGACGCAGTGCCGAATCGCAAAAAGTGCTCTGGTCAGGAAGGGGGTAAAATCTTCCGGTACCCATGTAACCCAATAAAGGACTTTTATTGAAGAGCATCCGAGTCGCCAGCCCTTTTCTGATTAAAATCTTCCGGGGCTGAAGCGGTTAAAGTGGAACTTCACTCTCCCAATCAACACTGATTATTTTTAATCCTCATGCTGCTAGCATTAAAAAAGAATAGAAAGGAAAGTATATTTACTTGTTTTAAACTTTTTTTTTTTTTTACATTCCCTCAGTTATTTCCTGGTTTCTTGCCTAGGCAAATTATTCCATACATCCCAGGAGTCTTCAGGAAGGGAGAAAAGGAGGAGAAGGGGTTTTCTCAGCTAAACACACTCTCCTGCATGCATGCTTGAGCAAAGAGCAGATGGATTCCAGAAAGTAAACGCTACATTAATCATTTGCCCTTACTCAAGATGGCCACAGGCAGAAATGCTAGGGGGGTGTTTTAAAAAGCGATTTCTCAACAAAATAAAGCATGAAGATATAAATGGATGGGGGGGAGTTTGTTTTGAACATTAAAAATTAATAAAAAGGTGTTTTTTGGTTTGTGGTGCTCAGACACAGTGTAGATCCACTTTAATGTGTAGAATGCATCAAGATAAAAAAAAGTCTGCCTTTAGAAACACTTTAAATAAAAGTTTTTGTGTCTAGAGTTCAGCTTTAGGCCCCTTGCACTTATGTTCAGCCATCTTTCTTTGGTTAAAATGAATAAGCAGATCTCTAAGTGTGATAGAATACTCCCACAGGCTTCTTACCCAAAGCCTCATCATTGTCTTCTGTGTCGCTGGCCAAACGGAAAAGCGTAGGCCTCATCTTCTCACATCTCTGGTACAGCTCCTGTCCAACAAATAGGAAATAAGTCACAGAAAAATAGATATTACCGGTTGGAAGGCGCCTTGTGCAATTCAACAACACTCACCTTCATCAAATCTTCACTTCCCTCGGAGGACTGCCCGGCTCTGTACGTACCCAACATCTCACCCAGGAGCCTCACATTATTATTTACTTCCTCTATGGCATTCACACGCTTGGATATTTTTTCCATACGTTTCTGATCCTGCCAAGTGAAAGGAACAGAATATGACGTTTGGCCTGTATCGAATAGTTCCTAAAACCACAAATCGCAGTCTAGAACGCAATACTTTAAAGCCCAACTTCGCAAAATCATTCTCTCTTGGAGTGGGGCTGCCCCTGTACTGCTTGTTTAGGTCTATGGGAGCATAAAAAGCAGCTTTACTTACCCTCCAATCCTCTGCTCTCCTGGCAAACGACACTCGCTCGTGTCTCAGTGGTGGATTGTCCCCACGTCCAATGCAGGGCTATGAACCTTAGACCACTGGAGCATGGGGGGAGAAGGCGCCATGGGCACCAGTCTAGCAGTGGAGGGGCGGATAAATAAATCTAGTTCTCCATGCCCTCTAGACCTGAACAAGCAGTTAAAGCTTGTAGTGGAGGTGCAGTCACACCGCATGGGAGAATTTTCAAGTTTCTTGGAATTGGGCTTTAAGAAGACCGTTGTATGAAGTGCAATGGAATACAACCACTAACCCAAAGTAGTCAGGACTTCTCTGGTGGACCAACACATTCCTCCTTACCTCCTGCACCATTTCTTTAATGAGCTTGTTGGCAGCTCGTAAGTCTTCAGGATGAGTGCTCTTCAGCAGGCGGGCCAACATCTGCCAGGAGGAGAAAAGAGACGGTTTAAAGAACCTATTTGCGGTCACGCTATAAAAATGCACAATACAAGTAGATGATCTCAATAACTGGGCACTGGATAGAAAAACAAAACAGAAGTTACTAGCCTTTTAGTGTAATAGCTTTCTGGGACCCAAACTGCCAGGTCAATGGAATTCATATACAGTCTCGTTTACATACCAGCTGTGCCAAAAACCTAATGAAATGGATACCGTATATACTCGAGTATAAGCCGACCCGAATATAAGCCGAGACACCTAATTTTACCACAAAAAAAAACTGGGAAAACGTATGGACTCGAGTATAAGCCTAGGGTGAGAAATGCGCAGCTACTGTAAGTGGAAAAGAGGGGCAACAATGCCCATTTGCAGCCTCACTGTGCCCATTTGCAGCCATAGGTCCCCCGAACTTCAAACTCGGTAGTTAAGGGTTCCTAGATGTCCCCTAGCTGAAGCCAAAATTTGGGGTCTCTGGACCCAAAGGGTCCCGAAATGACATTGCTGCAGATTGACACAGTTGACCGCCTTTGGGGCCCTGTATCTCGGGGCCACTTGGTGCCAGGAACCCCAAATTTCGTGCAAATCCAGTGGAACTACAACATATCCAAAGATGGGGTTCCTAGCACCAATTTGCCCCGAGATACGGGGCCCCAAAGTCGGTTTGGAAAATGTCAAGCACTTTTCTGCAGCAGAGAATGACATTTTCCGAACCGACTTTGGGGCCCCATATCTCGGGACCACTTGGTGCTAGGGACCCCAGCTATAGATATGTTGTAGTGCTAGTTCCATTGGGTTTGCACATCAAATTTGGGGTCCCTAACACCAAGTGGTTCCGAGATACGGGGCGCCAAAATCAGTTCTGAAAATGTCATTCTTTGCACCAGAGAAGTGCTTGACTCGAGTATAAGCCGAAGGGGGCACTTTCAGCATAAAAAAAAGTGCTGAAAAACTCGGCTTATACTCGAGTATATACTGTATTTGCATTTCAGCATTACTAACTTATCCAAATACACTGAACCTACACAACTTTTGCCAAACATGCCATGAATGGAACTCATATTTGTACCATAATGATAGATTCCTAATATGCTTCCCTTGCTAAATTGAGGTTACTATGCGAGTGACATAATGGAACCATGAGAAGGACTATCTTGCATGGCAACACTCTACTTGGGTCCCAATGGATTCTCCATGAACACCCACCCATCAGCTACTTGAACTTCTGGTGTATATTGAAGTATTCTGTATCACGCTTCTATGTCTTTCAGGATATATTCTTTTGTTTCTATCCAGCCTTTGGGGTCGCAAAGTATCTAATTTTTCCCTCTCCCATGACTTGTAACTTAGCAGGACACATCATGGCATAGGAAAGCAGAACACCATATTTGCTTCTGCACTTCTGCTGAATAATCAATTGAAAATTAAACTTTCGAACCATTGAACTGAATAAAGCTCGTTTGGCCCTACTTCTTTTGTGGGTCACAGGAGTGCACCTAGTTCTGCAGTCCTTTGACCCATGTTTAGTAGACAGCGGCTAAAGTCAGCTGACATCACTCACCCGTCCAGGCTCTGGAGCGATCCTGACTTTAATGTCGGGATGCCCACAGATGCCTGGATTGGCATCTGGCTCAGCCTCCCAGTGAGCGGCTGGGAGACTGTGGCTATTGGGGAATATATTTAAAGGGAATCTAAAGGCTCACTTTATTATTTTTTTTAAATGACACACATCATACTTACTTGCTCAGTGCAATAGTCTTTCACAGAGCAGCCCTGATCCTCCAGCAGCATTCCTGGCTCCCCCATCCCCCCCCCCCCCGCTGAGTGTGCCCATAAGCAGGCATAGGGGCACCCGTGCATGTTTTTCCTGTGCATCTACATGCTTGCTCACTTTTGGAGTCGGCTCTTTATGTCCATAGGACACACAGAGCACAGCTTAGCCTCGCCCACCACTCCCTCCGCTGGGAGACTGAGCCAGCTGCTCCCACCCCCTTCACAGCCCTGCATTCCAATGAGTGCTGGGAGGGGCAGAGCAGAGAGCCTCTGCTCACTAAACACTGAGAATTGAGCGATCAGTGATCTTTGATTTCTCAGTCTTAGAGGCAGGGGGGACAGATGTAGCATCCACCTAGCGAATAATAAATGTTTATTTATTTTTATTCATTTCCAAACTTCTCTTTTAAGCAGTTTTAATATGAACAGCCTTGGTGGGTTTCCACGGGGGAGAGGGTATGTGGAGATTTGGTGGGCATGCTCTATTGCAAATAGAAGGATGGCCATACCAAAGATTTCCAGGAGCAAATTCTCAATGTATGTGACCAGCTTCCTTCCACTGACATGCTTTGGTAGCTTCAAAAAACAGACGTTGTTTCCTTGCAATCAGTTCTCTAGATCTTCCACTCTTTGGTCATGGGTTACAACTTTGGCACTGGTTGCCTGTACAACACTTCTAAAGGGAGTCAACGTCATCCTCCAAAGAGCTCACCCGTATCTCCAAAACCACTGCTAATCCCTGTATTTTTGTAGGTTCTGTTGTACGTGTATCACTTCCTCTTGTGTGTCCAGATCCTGTCCAGTGAGGGTTTTCAAAGAGGTATTGCAAGCCTGTAGTGCAGTCAGAACATCGCTCAGTGCTATTCAGATTGTCTCTGTGCTGGGGATCAATCATTAGTCATCCAGCTTGTGGCAGAAGAGGAACAGGCTTAGCCTATATGCTAGCACCCCCTGCTCTTCAGCCAAGAAAGATAAGGACACTGGGCCATAAGGTTTCTTCAACGCCCCCACACCCTGAGGACAAGTCTTAGCTTGGGAGTCTCTAGCCTGAGTGCATGCTTATTTCTTGAGCTTACTTTTCATGTCTTTATGCTGCTCCATCGTTGTACTCGGAGGTAATGAGCAGCCCATGCCACCTTGGTGCCTTGTCATCTCATAGAGGTGTCAGGGCAATCGTCCACCCTCTCCACTCAATGTCCTGATTCCAGATCCCGGGAAAGTCAGTAGCGTAGTCATGCTATGAAGCCTCTTGCCATAGTTTTATATGGACATGTGTCAAGAGATCACAAGTCTGCTACCTTCTACAATGTCCTCCAAGCTACAGCCCCAGGCTATATTCTTCATTTCTGCTCTTCTACATATCTTGAAGGATTGTGTTAAAGCAAACTCCCCCCGCGATGTACTCCCCACTTCCCTATTTTCTATCTTATTATAACCCTAGGTGTGCTTTATTAGGTGCTGTGTGTAAGACATTGTATATGAATACACTGCTGCCACTTGAGAGTTCGCATGACAAGTCGCGCCCTATTAATGGCAATGGAACCGTTCTAATCGGTTCGACTCCAGTCAAAATGTTCCTAAACTACTTTGGTACAACTTCAACAAGACTTGCATTGACTTCTGTAAAAGAAGTCATATCCAAGCCGCGATTAGGTCACGCAGGGATGTCAGTTTCGATGCCGCGGCAGTGGCAACAAGGGCTAATTGGTGAAGGGTAGGTGTGTGTGTGTCCAAAACAGATACCAGATACCAGGCTAACTACAGTTCATATACATCCAGCTACATGAACACAGGCTGGTCACTCCTTGATGAAACGGACACAAAACATTAAAACCGCTATCCTCTCCGGGACCTGAACTATAATGCTTACCTTGGATTTCTCATCATCATCAAAAATAACATTCTTGGGTCTTGGTGGAGGAAGGGGCATCATTGCTTCTGCTGGCAACTGGGGGTCTTCCTTTAAAATACCTACAAAGAACGAGAAGGTGACATGGTGTCTTGCAGTGCTGCACAATTCTGGCCAAAAAGAGAATCATGATTTTTTTGCTTAGAGTAAAAAGATCACGACTCGACGTAAAATCTTTCACATTATACATTAAAAAATGGGCTAACTTTACAGGTTTACATCCACTTTAAGTTCAACTGATCAAGAATGTTTTGACTGCCCAGTTTTTCTCTTCCTTTCTCTTGAGTGCTGTGGCTTCAGAAGAGCAGAGAGAATTCTTTGCATAGAAAGAATTGTGAAACACTTTAGTCAAGATCGCGATAACGATTCTTGACGGTTAATCGTGCAGCTCTAGTGTCTTGTCATAGTGCCAGACACTGCATAGAACTGTATTTACAGTTATCATTAAATTAGCTCACCTTGTTTCTTTAGCATCTGGTAGGCCTCTATGATCTTCACCTCATTGGGGAGTCCGAGCGTCCAGCTGTACAGCAACTCTAATATCTTCTGCTTCACTTTTTCTGGAGCGCGCGTACCGAGGTACTGAGGAGTAACACAGGATAATCATTACAACGACTGAAACTGAGAGATAACGGAGTATCATCAGGATATGGACTGAGGAATATTAGAGGGAAGGGTCTCTCTGCCCCTCCCACAATTGTAAGATTTCCCTGCAGTACTTTGTGTCTTTGCCCCTCTCACAACTGTAAGATTTCCCCGCAGTACAATAATCACAAGGTCTCTGATCTGAGCCACCTGCTGACCGCTCAGCTCACAGCACTTAATGGGCACATTGGCTGCCTCTGCGTTTTTTCCAGGGTGACGCTTATAAAGAGCACTCCAGAAATAGACCTCAACCTACCCGCTATTTTTTTTAACATGGGGTTATTACACGTCAAAGGTCTTAGTGGAGCAACGCTGGCTGAGCCCGTATAACACTGCACACGAGTCAGGGTGGGAGAGCGGCGCCCCGGGTGCCAAACAGGTAAAACCACTGGATGCGCTGGGGTGGACGCCGGTGTAGCGTCACATATGGTGACCCATCACATTTCGCTACCCGCTGGAGTGCGCATGCGCGACGCCACCATATGCGTTCCAACACTTTTACCACAAAACTCCACCCCCAAGTCCAGGTTCAAGCCCCACCATCCAAGCGGACATAGAGTTAGATTATAATTATGCCAAGCAAAGCGAGGCTGTGCCCGAAGCGTGGCGAGCATAGCGAGCCCACGAGGGGTGTGAAGTTTTGTCGTAAAAGTGTTGGAACGCATATGGCGGCGTCGCTCATGCACACTCCAAATGTAATGGGTCGCCATATGTGACGCTACACCGGACCCCTTACACCTGAGGGCCAAGGTCACTATAAAAACACTAAAGATAATAAGTATTCCCGCGCTACCCAAACTGAATAATATAACGGTATTTGGTTGCAGCAAGCACTGAATGGGTCAAAAACACCACCCAGCAAATATAATCCAAGTAAAGCAAAATATGGTACTGCGCTCAAAAATAAAGTGCTAAGGTGAAAATGATCAATGATTTCATACATCAAAATTACTACATAGTAGATAATATTCACTGTGCAAAAAAAAAATTATATAATTAACCACTTGCTTACAGGGCACTTAAACCCCCCTCCTGCCCAGACCAATTTTGAGCTTTCAGCGCTGTCGCACTTTGAATGACAATTGCGCGGTCATACAACACTGTACCCAAATGAAATTTTTATCATTTTTTTTCCCACAAATAGAGCTTTCTTTTGGTGGTATTTAATCACAGCTGGGATTTTTATTTTTTGCTAAACAAACAAAAAAAGATGGAAATTTTTGAAAAAAAAAAAAAAAATCATGTTTAATAGTTTGTTATAAAATTTTGCAAACAGGTAATTTTTCTCCTTCATTGATATGCGCTGATGAGGCGGCACTGGTGGGCACTGATAGGCTGCACTGATGGGCACAGATAAGGCGGCACTGATGGGCACAGTTAAGGCGGCACTGATGGGCACAGTTAAGGCGGCACTGATGGGCACAGTTAAGGCGGCACTGATGGGGACAGATAAGGCGGCACTGATGGGGACAGATAAGGCGGCACTGATAGGGACAGATAAGGCGGCACTGATGGCCACGGATGGGTGGCACGGATGGGCACTGATAGGTACCACTGATGGGCGGCACTGATGGGGGGGCACTGATGGGCACTTATGGGCACTGGTAGGTGACACTGATGGGCACTGATAGGTTGCACTGATGTGGGTGCGGATGGGTGGCACTGATGTGGGTGCTGATGGGTGGTACTGATGGGTGGCACTGATGGGTGGCACTGTGGGCACTGATGGGTAGCACTGTGGGCACTGATGGGTGGCGCTGATTGATGGCACTGTGGGCACTTATGGGTGACGCTGGTGGGCACTGGTAGGCAGCACTGCTGCCTATTGCCTTGTGTTGGAAGATCGCCGTGATCGGGACTGATGTCCCGATCACGGCCGCCGGTGATCGGGTTTTTTTTTTCCTCCTCGCGCTGTCAGCGTGAGGAGGAAAAATAGCCGATTACCGGCTCTGTTTACATCACATGATCAGCTGTCATTGGCTGACAGCTGATCATGTGGTAAGGGGTCGGGACCAACCCCTTACTCTGATCTGTGATCAGGCGAGTCTCATAGGCGCGCCGGCAATTTAGATCCGCGCTGTTGCCGTCATTTGGCAATGGCCCGGATCTGAAGCGGTTAAAATTCATGTATGTAGCATTTAGACAGTTAAAACAGGATAAAACAACAACAAGCTCGCAGCCCAATGTCACTTCCATTGTCCTTACGTTCCAACATGTGTCGTCACAATCACGTGACTTTACCAGGGAATGAAGTCATGAAGTGATCGTGACGCCACGCGTTGGAAGGTTTGGACACCGGAAGTGACGTTAGGCCGCGAGCTCGTTGTTGTTTTATCCTGTTTTAACTGTCTAAATGCTACATACAGATTGGAACCGAAAAGGATAAACATCTAAGGAGATTGTTTGAAGGACACAATAATCTGGATCACCCCCCGGTTATTCCTATGCCGTTTACCTTACAGCGGTAAGGAACCACTGCACCTTTAGGTGAAGTTGCACCGAAGACAAGAATCACCCAAGTCACATTGTCACTTTTGTCAGTTGATATCCAGCACCTTATCCTTCATTAATAAGTTCACCGCCACTTTCTCTGAAGACACCATTCCCTTTGAACTTTTAGTTATTGTGAAGTTTTCACCACTTGCACTTTATTACGTGTAGATTCATAGAATGTAGCATATTTTATGAATTTTAATTATATAATTTTTTTTTGCACAGAGATTATCTACTATGTAGTAATTTTGACGTATGAAATCATTGATCATTTTCACATGTATTTGTATGTCTATGAGCTTATACATTTAGCACTTTATTTGTCACCTTAGCACTTTATTTTGGAGCGCAGCACCATATTTTGGTTTATTTGGATAAGAACACTGGTTGTAGAAGTGCAAACGACTTGCTATGGGAGCACACGGCAGGAGGGAGGAGCGAAGAGCATCGGTGGGGGACCCGAGAAGAGGAGGATAAGGGCTGCTCTATGCAAAACCATTACACAGAGTAGGCAAGTATAACATGTATCTTAAAGTGGAGTTCCACCCACTTTTACAACTCTTCAGCATCCCTCACTAAACTGTGCACTGTAAACAAATTGGATATATATATTTTTTTTTTCTCAGCACCTACTGTATATCTGCTGTATTAATTTTTCACTTCCTCCTCCCTGGCCGCGGCCCATCGCACTATTTCCTGTTTGCAATGCCTTCTGGGAAGGGGCGGCAACTTCCTCTGAAACTGCCGTTGCTATGGAAACCTGACCTGAAACCTATTACACTGCTTGTGCTGCACTGAGCATGTGCGAGATCTGCAAGGATGAGATCCAGGAAGAAATACAGTCTGGCTTCAGATGCCCACACTAGAGATGGCCACGGCCTGCTGTAAGTTTATAAAATAACAAACTACTGCTATAAACTAACAAAACAGACCTTAGTTTACAGACTAACTTTACTAGAATACATTAAGCTTGTGTAATATAGGGGTATTATTTAAAAAAAGTATAATTTCGGCCGGAACACCACTTTAATTAAAAAAACAAAACAAAAACGAACGTTTAGAATCACTTTAATGCCGTCTGTGACCAGGTCACTGTTAAGCAGTTGCAAGGAGAAGTAAAAGGCACATGACAAATTGTTGCAGAGCTAAAACCATGTGTTGCAGCACAAACAGAGTGCATGAGACAGATTAAAGAGGAAGTAAACCAGGGTGGGTTTTACTTCCTCTTTTTCCCCCTGCAAAGTAAAAGCATACTAGCCCATTATGTGGCACTTACCTGCAAACAAAGCCCGCGTTGTCCCCGCTGGTGGCCGCATCCATCTTCACCCCTGTTCCCTCCAGGGCCGTGGACTCCGGCTCTGTGGCCGGCTGGAGTCGCGGGAGCCGTCATTCACGGCACTTGCGAGTGAAGCAACGGCACGGAGGGCCGTTTCTTCACAGCGCAAGTGCCAATAACGTCAGCGCAATCCTTTATGGAAAATACCTCCGTGCAGGTTTAGGAGATATTTACAGTACCTACAGGTAAGCCTTATTATAGGCTTACCGGTAGGTAAAAGTGGTGTAACTAGGTTTACAACCACTTTAAGGGAAATATGTTGCAGTGTCTGCGAAACATTTTAAAGCATTGCAGTTGACCCCCTAAGGGGGAAAGAGAGCCAACCAGGAAGTGTCAGCTTCTAAGGAGTAGGGACAAGCCCTTGTACTCTCCGATTGGCGGTCTGGGTGTGCAATGGCAGTCCCTGCGGGACATCCTGCATAAACCAGACAGAGGACATACACCCCAAAAAATCTTCAGGGACTATTTTCAATCAGAGAGGTGAAGCAGGACCCTGGACTCTGCCGCTAGCTTCACATGGTACACCTGCAAACAACCTGGGAGCACCTTCAACGCAGCCCAGTGCCCAAAGCATTACATTCCGGCCCTGTCCTCAGAGGGGTCTGTGTACGGCCTCCAAGGTTATGCAGAAAACTGGCAGGTCCGCAAAAAAAACATTGAGTTAATTAGCTATGCAGCTACTGCAGAGACATGCTAGAAGAAAAATAATCTCGATGAAATGCAGAAAAGTGGTAAAGAAATGGGTTTGCTTTTCTCAGAAAATAGAAGAAATCTATACTCCTAAGGACACTAGCAAAAAAACTGAAGCATGATGGGAGTGGGAGGGGTTATGCCGGGTTCTCCTATTGCTATATTTGCTGGTGTCCAATCTCCTAAAGGAAGCTGCGTAACCCAATGTCTTGTCTCTGAATATTCCACCTGTGTCCACTAATGAATGATTAAGTAACTATGATGGTTTATTTAAGTGACTGCAACTCTGTTGGGCAGATTTTCCTCACCTCCTGTGTGATCACCAAGACAGGAAGTAGTCTGCCTATATAAATTCTTAAAGCGAACCTTAGTACACCCCCCCCCCCAAGCTATCCCCCACCCCCCCGCTATGGCTCCCAGCATTCCTGCCCCTCTCTGCAGTATTATTTTTCACTTTTTTTTGTCCAATTTCTTTTTTATCACACATTAATGCTGGCCCCTCCTCCCGCCTCATTCTCACCTAGGCGGGAATGACGTGTCCTTGCTCCTTCAGCCTCCTTGGATTCCATGTCCCATATCCCAGGAGGCTGCAGGAGTAGGGACTGACAGAGGCCGGTGGGAAGAGCTGCGCATGTCATCAGAGGCCAGCTGCCTAAACCTGGAATAGGCAGAGGGCTTCCAATGACTGAGGAGTACCAAGATGGCGGCGTGGGACCCAGGCTGCTGCACTTGATCAGGAGATTGCAACAGGGCAACGCTGAATCCGCTGGGCAGGCGAGTATCTGAATGGAGGACAAGCCTAGATAACAGGTAAGTGGGGAGTAAAGAAAAAATGAAATAATTAGAGGAGCAAGTGAAGTTCCACTTTAAGGAAATCTCTCGTCCATTACTGTAGCTCTCTGGATCGAATTACTTAAACGCCCAATCGATCCATCAGTTTAAAGGTTCCTCACCTGGCCTTCCTTTCAGGTTCGTGGGCTGCGGCTGCTTGAACGGCCCGAGCAGCGATGACGTCACTCCTGCGGATGAGTATTGGCCACTGCAGCTCTAAAGGAATGGCACGGGTATGCCGTTTCTTCAGAGAGCATGCGTTGGGGACATCACCGGTTGCTGCTCCCTAGAATATGTCTTAAACGGTGCACGTGCAGGAAGTATTCATTTTACCTACAGGTAAACTTTATTAGAAGCTTACCTTTAAGTAAAAAAAAAAAAAATATGGAGTTTACTACTGCTTTAAAGTGAAAGACTGCATAGCAGCGGGCAGTCATCCAATCCTTCAGACAGCCAGATAATGGAGAGACCACCAACTTCCATTGTGCAGGTGACCAATCCACTATCTAAAAGATAGTTTTATATTTAAGATACATTCATAATTTATTCAGCATGAAATGGAGCTCAGTTATGTAGCATGAGGCTGTATATTCTGCAATATTTACATGTTTGGTAAACTCATTCAATGAATCCAAGCTGAGATAACAAGCACTGCATTCACACAATTTTACAGTAACCAGGAGATAAAACAAAAGTTCAGGAATATTCCTTTATCTATTTTTTTTCAAATGTACACTACAAACTGTATGATTAAATCGGTTCTGATATCTCTGTTTTACTAACCTGACAACTGTATTTTTCTAAATAGGAAACCTTAATTTTTTTTGCAAATATTAAAGATTCTAACTACCAGCAAGAATGAGTCCTTACATTTAAAGAGCACCTGTCATTTCAGATCCATCATGGCAGCGCATGTTAGCGGGCGTCCACTCACCTTCTGCCGCCACGTCCCTCACCTTGTTGTGTCACTGCCGCATCCCCAGCCGTCCCATTAAAGTGAATGGGACTGTCGGTGAGCCAGCGGCGGCGTCAGAGGAGGCGTCAGCGGCGGGGCCAACAGCGGCGTCAGCGGCGGGGCCAACAGCGGCGTCAGCGGCGGGGCCAACAGCGGCGTCAGCGGCGGGGCCAACAGCGGCGTCAGCGGCGGGGCCAACAGCGGCGTCAGCGGCGGGGCCAACAGCGGCGTCAGCGGCGGGGCCAACAGCGGCGTCAGCGGAGGGGCCAACAGCGGCGTCAGCGGAGGGGCCAACAGCGGCGTCAGAGGAGGGGCCAACAGCGGCGTCAGTGGAGGGGCCAACAGCGGCGTCAGTGGAGGGGCCAACAGCGGGGTCAGAGGAGGAGTCAACAGCGGGGTCAGAGGAGGAGTCAACAGCGGAGTCAGAGGAGGAGTCAACAGCGGGGTCAGAGGAGGAGTCAACAGCGGGGTCAGAGGAGGAGTTGCTGCGAGACAGAGATGACAGTTGCTCTTTAAAAATCATGATTTAAATCGAGTTGATTTAAATGAAAGCCTTTTTACTAGGGATATAAATCATGATTTAAATCAAATCTCCCCTATCTAGTCATCTCCCCCACAGAAACCTACAGTATGAGACATGACTTTGTATCCATCTGCTTTCTCTGCAAGAAAATCTGGAAGAGATGTGAACAATTCTCACCTTTGGAGAAACGACTTTAATCAGCTCATTAAGGAACCGGAATTTTCCAACCTCGCTGTGGAACCTTTTCCCGCAGTTTTTCATGCATGCTTCTAGAACCTGAAAAATATGCAATCAGGAAAAACTTGTTTTTGGTTTGACAGTCCAATGACAGCCCAAGCTTCCCTAAAAAGACAGTGTGCTGAAAAACAACCAGAAAATAACCAGTCATATGATCAGGCTGCTGCAGCACGCCCACCCCCCCCAGGTAGACGCACACCTGTGGACTGGAGTTCACCCATCATGGGGTGTACCACTAAGATCACAGGTGTAGAAAGAGCCGTATGGTTGACAAGAAAAGACAGCCAAATACTCCCCTAGTGCATTATCCAGGTAAAAACTGAATTTATTGATATGAAAAGCGACCAATAAAATGCATACTCACAAAGGTGCACAAGAATACAGCAAGTACATGGAAGGAGGACATGAGGTAGAAACTTCTCATGTGTTTCTGCCGCCTCACACATGCATGCTAACGCGTTTGGGGGGTCCACCCCCTTCTTCAGAGCTGTGCTAATCCTTCTTCACCCCAAAGCTTTTACATATCAGGGTTAGCACAGCTCTGAAGAAGGGGGTGGACCCCTGAAACGCGTTAGCATGCATGTGTGAGGCGGCAGAAACACATGAGAAGTTTCTACCTCATGTCCTCCTTCCATGTACTTGCTGTATTCTTGTGCACCTTTGTGAGTATGCATTTTATTGGTTGCTTTTCATATCGATAAATTCAGTTTTGACCCAGATAATGCACTAGGGGGTTTGCGCCTTCCCCTTTTTTTTTGTTTTTGTAGCCATATGGTTGGCCTGGTCTGCGGATAATAGAGGAAAAGCTTCCTCGGGGTCAAGCAATGGGAGCTTCAACCCGTTTCTTTCGTGTTGGAGTGACTGCAGCTCGCTGATTGCTGTAATTTTGTGCATGATGCCTTGTTCATATAATATATTTGATTTCTAATGTTATGTAAATATGTAATATGGAAAATGTTATGTTTGTGAGAAAATTATTATAAGAAAAATAGCGAGAGGACGAAAGAGGGATCAGGAAATCCCCGACATAAAATGTCACCATAAAGTGCACTGTAAAGACAGCCTGGGGGGTGATGGGGGGGATGTCTGTGAACTGAACAGTGAGCATGGAGAAGGCGGCGGGAGGAGTGAGGGACACGGAAGGCGGCGGGAGGAGTGAGGGACACGGAAGGCGGCGGGAGGAGTGAGGGACACGGAAGGCGGCGGGAGGAGTGAGGGACACGGAAGGCGGCGGGAGGAGTGAGGGACACGGAAGGCGGCGGGAGGAGTGAGGGACACGGAAGGCGGCGGGAGGAGTGAGGGACACGGAAGGCGGCGGGAGGAGTGAGGGACACGGAAGGCGGCGGGAGGAGTGAGGGACACGGAAGGCGGCGGGAGGAGTGAGGGACACGGAAGGCGGCGGGAGGAGTGAGGGACACGGAAGGCGGCGGGAGGAGTGAGGGACACGGAAGGCGGCGGGAGGAGTGAGGGACACGGAAGGCGGCGGGATCCGGGGACACGGAAGGCGGCGGGATCCGGGGACACGGAAGGCGGCGGGATCCGGGGACACGGAAGGCGGCGGGATCCGGGGACACGGAAGGCGGCGGGATCCGGGGACACGGAAGGCGGCGGGATCCGGGGAAACGGAAGGCGGCGGGATCCGGGGACACGGAAGGCGGCGGGACCCGGGGACACGGAAGGCGGCGGGACCCGGGGACACGGAAGGCGGCGGGACCCGGGGACACGGAAGGCGGCGGGACCCGGGGACACGGAAGGCGGCGGGACCCGGGGACACGGAAGGCGGCGGGACCCGGGGACACGGAAGGCGGCGGGACCCGGGGACACGGAAGGCGGCGGGACCCGGGGACACGGAAGGCGGCGGGACCCGGGGACACGGAAGGCGGCGGGACCCGGGGACACGGAAGGCGGCGGGACCCGGGGACACGGAAGGCGGCGGGACCCGGGGACACGGAAGGCGGCGGGACCCGGGGACACGGAAGGCGGCGGGACCCGGGGACACGGAAGGCGGCGGGATCCGGGGACACGGAAGGCGGCGGGACCCGGGGACACGGAAGGCGGCGGGACCCGGGGACACGGAAGGCGGCGGGACCCGGGGACACGGAAGGCGGCGGGACCCGGGGACACGGAAGGCGGCGGGACCCGGGGACACGGAAGGCAGCGGGATCTGAGGACACGGAAGGCAGCGGGATCCGGGGACACGGAGGTGAGAGTGTGGACACCGGATGTATGACTGTAGGGGAGGACATTTAGGACATATCAGGTGGGAGTTGTACAGAAGAGGAGAGGGCTGTGGAAGGAGGAGAATGAGGTGTACAGGTAAGCTACATACCAATGAGTAAGTAATGTTAGTGTGGTTCTTGTGTATCGAATACACCAGATTGGTGGGCAGTTTGGTGTGTGGGTTGAAGGATGTGCTGTGGGTGGGATACAAAGAAAAGGGGGGAGGGACCAGTGTGTGTGCGCGCCGGACACAGGGGGAGGGACCAGTGTGTGTGCGCGCCGGACACAGGGGGAGGGACCAGTGTGTGCGCCAGACATAGGGGGAGGGACCAATGTGTGTGCGCCGGACACAGGGGGAGGGACCAATGTGTGTGCGCCGGACACAGGGGGAGGGATCAATGTGTGTGCGCACCGGACACAGGGGGAGGGGGCCAATGTGTGTGTGCCGGACACAGGGGGAGGGGCCAATGTGTGTGCGCCGGACACAGGGGGAGGGGCCAATGTGTGTGCTCTGGGTGGAAAACTGGGAGAGACGAACCCACCATCAGGTCTTCCTGCCCCCCGCAGTAAATTACCAACAAGCCTCCCCCCCCTCCACATTCCTAGAATATATACATCTAATAGAAGATAAAACAATGAAGTCACCGCCAGAGCTTGCATGGCCTCCCACTCCTGAGGGGACTGGATCTTGTGTGCCAGGAGCCGCGTGGCCAGCTGAGGCCTGAAAGAGGAAACACTCCGCATTAGTGACCGAGATTACAGAGGAACTCCGCCTACATAGACCAATCTGATATCAGAAAGAGGAACTCTGCCTACATAGATTGTTAAAGGGCCTCACATATACTGACATCATATAGAGGAGCTCTGCCTAGATTATTATATACAGAGCGCCGAGATCAGACAGGGAGCTCCACATAGATATAATATTGCATATACAGTCTGATATCATAAAGAAGAGCTCCGCTTAGACATATTTTTACATAAAGAATAGTAAAATGTCCACAGGCACCTCAATAGGTACCTATTTATATACCATAGCAGCGCTACTGCCATTAAAGTGGTTGTACACCCTGTACACCCACTTCTACCTACAGGTAAGCCTATATTAAGGCTTACCTGTAGGTGCTGGAAATATCTCCTAAACCTCCACGGTTTAGGAGACATTTACGAAAAAGATGAGCGCCAATGTCATTGAGCGCCGATGTCATTGGCGCATCGTGCCCTTTCTAATAGGGGTCATGTCGTGACTGGCGGCGCATGCGCAGGAGTGACGTCACGTGACCCCGACCAGTCACAGAGCCGGAGTTCGCAGGAAGAGGTGCGAAGATGGATGCTCCCTGCTAGTGGGGACAACGGTGACATTGTCACATAATGGGCTACTATGCATTATGCTTTACCTTTGCAGGGTAATAAAGAGAAAGTAAAACCCACCAGGGGTTTACTTCCTCTTTAATTATTATGAACAGCTTTCATAAGGTGTTCCCAGATGAGAGAAAATGTAAAACAGAGAGTGATAGTCAGTCCAAAAGACACAGGCGGTGATATAAATGTGGAGTTTGTTGAAGTGCACCTCACACCAGAGATCCTCAAAACGTGAGTCACACTCCCCTTGGGGGTTCACACCAGAAAGTTAAAAACATCAGGCCTTGAAATGTTTTAAAATGACCGTCATCCTCCTAGATGGATAGTGTCAGCGCTGCAAATCGTCTCCACCGGTCGTTTTTTATGTTAAACTTACCTTAAAATAAAGCACACCAGCGCCGAGAGGTCAGAGCTGCAGGCGCTCCCATCTTCACCCGTCTTGCTTCCAAGTACGCAGACTCCGGCTCTTCGACTGGCCGGAGCCGCGATGACGCCACTCCCGCGCATGCGCCGCAGTTTACGGCACAGGGCTCTGAAGGAACGGCACGTGTGATGTAACTGGCTGCATGTACAATAAATATCTCCTAAACGGCGCACATTTAGGAGATAGTTAAAGTACCTATGGGTAAAGCCTTATTATAGGCAAGAGCAAAAGATGGCAGTTTACTTCCACTTTAAAGGATAAGTCCACCTTAACCACTTCAATACCGGGCACTTTCGCCCCCTTCCTTCCCAGACCAATTTTCAGCTTTCAGCGCTCTCACAATTTCAATGATAATTGCGCGGTCATGCATTGCTGTACCCAAATGAAATTTTTATCATTTTGTTCCCACAAATAGAGCTTTCTTTTGATGGTATTTATTCATGACTTCCTTTTTTATTTTTTGCAATACAAGCCAAAAAAAAGAGCGGAAATTTGGAAAAAAAACAATATTTTCTTCTTTCTATTTTAATAAAAATCCAATAAAAATCGAATTTTGTCATAAATTTAAGCCAAAATGTATTCTGCTACATGTTTTTGCTTAAAAAAATCCCGTTAAGTGTATAATAATTGGTTCGTGTGATCACGGACACATGTGCGCAAATGATCATGTACAGATGTGCGCAGGTGATCACAGACAGACATATGTGTGCAGGTAATCATTGGGACATGTGATTTTACTGGGACATATGTGGGGGACAGGTGTTTTTACTATGTGGGGACATGTGTTTTGGGGACATGTGTGTGATCAGTGAGTAAAAAGCTGTAAAAAACAGCTCATACTCACTGATCACCAGCCGGCTGCAGCGATCTGCTCTCCTCACTGACAACTTCCGTGTGAGGAGAGGAGAGCAGATTGCCTAGCAACCGGCTCTGTGTTTACATCACATGACGGCTGTGATTCGACACGGCCGTCATGTGATCAGGAGGGCCAATCGCAGAGCCCTCCTACCGATCGGAGATGCGCCGTGTCCGGGTGACACGAGCGCATCTGGGCTGCGCGGGCACGCACGCGATCCCGCTCCTTTTGAGGGACTTTCCTGAACGTCCACTCAGAAGGAGAGATAGCCCACCCGGCCGTTTATGTGCAGTAGCCGGGTGCCAAGTGGTTAAAGCGGGATTCCAGCCGTGAAAAAAAAAATTTAAGTCAGCAGCTACAAACACTGTAGCTGCTGACTTTAAATAAGTACTTACCTGTCCTGGGTGCTCGCGATGTCGGCCGCCCGAGGCCGACCCGTCCCTCGGCTCTCGGGTCCCGGCACCGCCATCCTAAGTAAGGGAACAGGCAGTGGAGCCTTGCGGCTTACCTGCCAGTTTCCATACTGCGCACGCGCGAGCGGCGCTTTATGAATGGGACGCGATGTGTTGTGGGAGACACACAGTTCCCATAACACACCGCGCCCCATTCCCCAGAAGACAACGCGGGGCGCAGAAGACTGAAGATCACCGCGGTGTAGGAAGAGGCAGATTAGGAAGACTGCCTAGCAACAGCCATTTCACGTAAGTAAAAAAAAATTTTTTTTTTGCCTCCATTTTTTTTAGGTATTTTTTTGTGCAATTTTTTTTTCAGGGTGGACCTCCACTTTAACACTAAAATCTCTACAGACATCCACGGTCTAACACTAACCTATCTAGCCCTGTAAAGAATAATTCAGCATTTATACCTTTCTTGAAGCCGATCCAACGGGATCCCACACTGAGCTGCCAGACGTGGCTCTGCTGTGGAGGCGGGGGCAGAGGACGCAGCCGACAACAGAAGCCCCATAGTAACTCTATGGGTGACGCCACATTCTATTCATTTCGGCCGTGTCCTCTGCAGAGCTTCCGCCGCTGGAGATCGGACCAGAGCGGCTTAAAAAAAAAAAAAAAAATTATGTATAGAGATTTTTCTTCTTTACAGGGCTAGATACGTTAGTGTTAGATCGTGGATGTCTGTAGATGTAGAGACTTTAGTGTTTGGGTGGACTTATCCTTTAAGATGCCGGTGCCGAAGACAGAAGATGAGAACGGCTGGGGTGCGCCGCCCATCGCTGGATCCTGGGACAGGCAAGTTGCTGTTTATTAAAAGTCAGCAGCTACAGCATTGTATACAGTATTTGTAGCTGCTGAATTTTTTTTTTTTTTTTTTTTTTTTTAACACACCAGACCGGAGCTCCTCCTTAATTTGAGGGGGTCCCCGGCTTCTGGTGAGTGTGATTAGAATGGGGAAAGCACAATATAGAAGAAGACGGCAGACGGATATTGGAGCTCTCAGGGTGATCTCTACTACAGCAGCCGGGGACTGATATAAAGACAGAGCCGGTCATCACAGATCTGTAATCAGAGGAAATCCTCCCAGATAAACCATCGAAGGGGAAATAAAGTTCCTCTGTTGATCTCTGTGATCAGGCGGGATGTCTTCTCTGCAATAAAATACACTGACCTGCCTGCCTGGAGCGCCCCCCCAGCATGTACACTGGGCTCTGCATGCGCAACTCGGCTTACAGCGGCCGGCCCGATCCCTGTGTGCTGGAATGATAGATATATATATATATATATATATATATATATATATCTATCATGTTTGGGGGTTCTAAGTAATTTTCCAGCAAAAAATACGGATTTTAACTTGTAAACACCAAATTTCAAAAATAGGCTTAGTCATGAAAGGGTTAATGTCCGTATAAATAATTTGTTTGGGCCAAGCTCCTATTTAAAAGGAACATTAAATGTGGAGTTAGGCTTTAAAGGGGGCCGCCATATACTGATATCATAGGAGGGGCTCCACCTGATACCATAAAGAGGAGCTCCGCCTGGATATAGTATTACATATAGTGACCTGATATCATAAAGAAGAACCCCGCCTAGATATATTATTACATATAGTGACCTGTAATAATAAAGAGAAGCTCCGCCTAGATCTATTTTTACAGGCTAAACATATATTGATTTTAATAAAGAGGAACTCCACCTAGGGCTGGGAGATTTTCTTAAAAAAAAAAAAATCTTCGATTCTCTTAAAAAAAACTCGATTCACAATTCGAATCGAGTTTTTTTTTTTTTTTTGGAAACCGCGCCGGTCCCGAGGCGCTGCGGGCTTAACCTTTAGGCGAGGCCGCAGCTTCGGCCTAGTCCGCGGCGTCCGGCCTCGCGGACTAGGCCGAAGCCGCGGCCTTGCCTAAAAACTCCTTGCCCGCAGCTCTTCAGGCCCGGAGCGGTGTCCGCGCCGGTCCGGAGGCGCTGCGAGCATGAGTTTTTAGGCGAGGCCGCGGCTTCGGCCTAGTCCGCGGCGTCCGGCCGTAGCCGCGGACTAGGCCGAAGCCGCGGCCTCGCCTAAAAGCTCATGCCCGCAGCGCCTCGGGACCGGCGCGGTGAAAGAAAAAAAAAAAAAAAAAATCAAAAGAAAAAATCGATTTGCTTAAATTTTGAATCGATTTGACCTCTCAACTCGATTCAAGATTTAAATCGATTATTTTCCCAGCCCTAACTCCACCTAGATATATTACATATACTGATCTATCATAAAGAGGAACTCTGCCCAAATATATTCGTAAAGTGCTGCCTTATAATGATATCATAAAGAGGAGCTCCACTTGATATGATATAAAGGAGGAGCCGTACCCAGATATTATAACATATCATCTGTACTCATAAAGAGGAGCTCCGCCTAATTATCTTATCACACGATTACCATATATGGATATGCAGAGCTTCACCCGAAAAGGGAAGTTCTGCTTGTTTGCAACCCCCTCCCCTCTTCTTTAACAACTGGCACTTTATTTCTTTATGGGGGGGAGGGGGAAGCATATCACAGGTCTTGGAAGACTGGGGGACCGCTTTCCCTTCGTTAGGAGGCCAGCGCCTAAACCCGAAGCCAAGTGAAGAATCGGGTCGGGTGAGGACAGCGCTGGATCCCTGGACAGGTAAGTGTCCTAAAATTAAAAGTCAGCAGCTGCAGTATTTGTACAGGATTTGTAGGTGCCGACTTTCAAATTTTGGGGGGAGACATTTTATAGAGAACCTCCATCTAGATACATTGTTAAAGGCTTGCACTACTTATGAAGAGATGATGGTGGTAGTAGTCGTACCCCTCCAGGTCACGGTTGAGCTGATGACAGAACGCCTCCACATCTTCCCAGCTCTGCTCTTTGTTCAGGGGGTTTGTAGCCCGATCTGTGAAATAAAGAAAGAAAATCAAATTTACTGACTATCATCTCCTCCCCGGGGTGTCATGAGGACCACCGGAACCCCCCCATACAGACACGAGGACCACCGGAACCCCCCCATACAGACACGAGGACCACCGGAACCCCCCATACAGACACGAGGACCACCGGAACCCCCCCATACAGACACGAGGACCACCGGAACCCCCCCCATACAGACACGAGGACCACCGGAACCCCCCCCATACAGACACGAGGACCACCGGAACCCCCCCCCCATACAGACACGAGGACCACCGGAACCCCCCCCCATACAGACACGAGGACCACCGGAACCCCCCCCATACAGACACGAGGACCACCGGAACCCCCCCCATACAGACACGAGGACCACCGGAACCCCCCCATACAGACACGAGGACCACCGGAACCCCCCATACAGACACGAGGACCACCGGAACCCCCCATACAGACACGAGGACCACCGGAACCCCCCATACAGACACGAGGACCACCGGAACCCCCCCATACAGACACGAGGACCACCGGAACCCCCCCATACAGACACGAGGACCACCGGAACCCCCCCATACAGACACGAGGACCACCGGAACCCCCCCATACAGACACGAGGACCACCGGACCCCCCATACAGACACGAGGACCACCGGAACCCCCCCATACAGACACGAGGACCACCGGAACCCCCCCATACAGACACGAGGACCACCGGAACCCCCCCATACAGACACGAGGACCACCGGAACCCCCCCATACAGACACGAGGACCACCGGAACCCCCCCCCCATACAGACACGAGGACCACCGGAACCCCCCCCCCCATACAGACACGAGGACCACCGGAACCCCCCCATACAGACACGAGGACCACCGGAACCCCCCCATACAGACACGAGGACCACCGGAACCCCCCCATACAGACACGAGGACCACCGGAACCCCCCATACAGACACGAGGACCACCGGAACCCCCCCATACAGACACGAGGACCACCGGAACCCCCCCATACAGACACGAGGACCACCGGAACCCCCCCATACAGACACGAGGACCACCGGAACCCCCCCATACAGACACGAGGACCACCGGAACCCCCCCATACAGACACGAGGACCACCGGAACCCCCCCATACAGACACGAGGACCACGAACCCCCCCATACAGACACGAGGACCACCGGAACCCCCCCATACAGACACGAGACCACCGGAACCCCCCCATACAGACACGAGGACCACCGGAACCCCCCCATACAGACACGAGGACCACCGGAACCCCCCCATACAGACACGAGGACCACCGGAACCCCCCCATACAGACATGAGGACCACCGGAACCCCCCCATACAGACACGAGGACCTTCAGAAACCCTGATACAGACATGAGGACCTCCACCCCCCCCTCCCCGATACAGACATGAGGACCTCCAGAAGCCCCCACATACAGACATGAGGACCTCCAGAACCCCCCCTAATACAGACATGAGGACCTCCAGAACCCCCCCGATACAGACATACGGACCTCCGGAACCCGCCCCAGATACAGACATGAGGACCTCCGGAACCCCCGATACAGACATGAGGACCTCCGGAACCCCCGATACAGACATGAGGACCTCCGGAACCCCCGATACAGACATGAGGACCTCCGGAACCCCCGATACAGACATGAGGACCTCCGGAACCCCCGATACAGTCATGAGGACCACCGGAACCCCCGATACAGACATGAGGACCACCGGAACCCCCGATACAGACATGAGGACCTCCGGAACCCAACCGATGCAGACACGAGGACCTCCGGACCCCCCCCCCCCGATACAGACATGAGGACCTCCGGAACCCCCCCAATACAGGCACGAGGACCTCTGGAACCCCCCCATACAGACATGAGGACCACCGGGACCCCCCCTATACAGACACGAGAACCTCCAGAAACCCCGATACAGACATGAGGACCACCGGAACCCCACCATACAGACACGAGGACCACCTGAACCCCACCATACAGACACGAGGACCTCCGGAACCAACCCCCCGATACAGACATTAGGACCACCAGAACCCCCGATACAGACATGAGGACCACTGGAACCCCACCATACAGACATGAGGACCTCCGGAAACACCCCCCCCCCCCCCGTAACAGACACGAGGACCACCGGAACCCCCCCGTAACAGACACGAGGACCTCCGGAACCCCCCCCGATACAGACACGAGGACCTCCGGACCCCCCCCCGATACAGACACGAGGACCTCCGGACCCCCCCCCCCCCCGATACAGACATGAGGACCTCCGGAACCCCCCCGATACAGACATGAGGACCACCGGAACCCCCCCCCGATACAGATATGAGGACCACCGGAAACCCCCCATACAGACATGAGGACCACCGGAACCCCCCCCCCCCCCCATACAGACATGAGGACCACCGGAACCC